>LQRL01171198.1:5191-15264 GCA_001703475.1 Hydroides elegans | reverse complement strand
GGTTAAAGAAAATGGAGGTAAAGAGCGGGAGGGTTATTGTTATTAAGTTGGGGGGGGGGGTGGTGGGTTTCAAAGAGGATAAGAAAATTGACCAAGTTCCCCCATTTCCAATCTACGTAAATTACACATCAATTTAAAGTGGTTTGTTTCTTAATGTATCTTTGATAATCATGATAAGCGTAAATTGCATGAATTAAAGCATCAGTTGAATTATCCACAAGTTTGATCGATTCCCTCTAATATCCTTCAATCCATACGAATTATACGGATTATTATATCTGATGGGTAAGCCTAACACTTAATGGGCATATTGATAAGTAATGATTAATATTTTATATTCTTAAAAGCGCTTCTTTCACCATTTGGGAATGAAGTTTGCATAACATCGATGATAAAACTAAGATTGCGAAATATTGTGCAAGAAGCGACAATTTTATACAAACGATACGAAACATTTTCGCTTTATGCAAATGCATCTTTAGAAATAAGTCGCTAATATAAAAAGCATATTAAACAATCATTTAAATAGGAACAAAAGTTACACTTTATCCGTTAACTCAAATAAAATTTATGATATTGTAGGTTTAAGAAAAGTAATAAGTAGTTATCGGCGGTAACTAATTGCAATATAAACGTTTTGGTTTTATTTAAATCATTTTTCTAAATTTAATTTGTAAAGATGTCTAATGACTTGAAGTGTCTTGTCATTGCACACTTATGTCTCTGTTACACGGCTATCAATGGAAGTTGCCCAATACAATTTCAATACGAATCAAACGCGACCTTATTCACGGATTTTTGCGAAACCTACATATTGCCATTAGATCGGGTAGTACATCGGGTTCAACCAGAAGTGTGCTTCAGTAAATGCATTGTTGCATCAGGCTGCTTATTCTACACTTTTAACGAAACTGAGCGACAATGCATCATATGCGCGCGCAGACCGGATGTTATTGATGCACAAAGCGTCAATGCGCAGCTGGAACCCCTGTATGTCAAGTTCAATGACTTTGGCCCGATCCAGGCACGCATTGTAGCAATCGAGTTAATCCAGGGTAACAAAATGTTAAAAATAAACTGCAGTAGTCAAATTATTGGAGATAAGACTGCAGATGAACTTATCTATGCAATCGATATACCGGCAACATGGCAAATAAGACAGTGGCATTTTTGTACATCGGATGACCATTCGAACGCAATGAAAACTCGTGGTTTTAATTTAACCGTCGAAGACGTATCAGGTAATTCAACAAACGGTTCGCAAAGCAATCAAAACACAACATATCAGGTCCTTTGCGATAATGCCATTTGGAGCCACCATGAGCCAATGAACTTTGCAACGGGAGAATACGTTACAAAAATGATTATTTATTGGAATAACAGCATGAAAGGAATCGAGGTGACCACTAATTTGCGGCAATTCCCGGTTTCTGGACAAACGACCAACGGAGAAGGACATTCAGTTGAGGGTGGACGGAAGTTATCACGTATTGAATGGTCCGAGCGCATTGATAAGCAAGTTATCAATGGCATAAGATTTTATTTTCAGGAGTGCGACTAACAATTGAAGAGCTTAGAGGAAAATCATGTTTAGTGCAAAATCTTGGTTTTGAGAAATAATACATAAAATCTTATTTATAATCATAGAAAGTTTATTGCAAAAGACATGTTTATGCAAAATGCAGTTTATAATATTTGATTAAAATAAAATATAGGTATTGTACATTTTTATCGCAAAAGACATGTTTCTGCACTAAACGTACTCACGTTGAATAGTATGACATGGTACATGGAAACCCAAGTTGTAATTGACTAGTTTGTGCACATAAAATAGCATTCATTAACCATTCTTATAAGTTTATGGGAATATTCAAATATTTAAAATAACTATGAATATTCAGCATATGACTTTGATATTCACAAAGATGTAGGGTGTTTTCGACCAATAAGGAGGGTGGAGGGGGGGGGGTGGTGAGTCTAAAGAAAATGGAGCATGGTAATTTCAAAAACAAAACATAGAAAGAAGGAAGTTTCAGAATGACAAGGGCGGATTAAAGAGCGGGAGGGTTATTTTGATTAAGTGGAGGGGCGGGGGGCTGGTGATGGGGGGTTACAATGAATAGCATTCGCCGACTTAACCTTTAATTTAAACTTTATAACAATAAAACCTGACTTACTGCTTTGCATTCGAGGCAGGCTGACCATCTGTAGACTCGACTGGCGCCTGCGCAGAGGTCGCGGTCCTTCCATCAACTTCCGCGATTCAAGGTCAAGGCCATCGGGCGATACGAGGCCACTCGCTAATTTATGGCATGTCTGTTGATAAAAAAATCAATTACAAAATATTTTTTAAAGCCGTTTACCTGCCTGACATTGTCATTATAATGCAAACTTTAATTTAATGTTGAGGAGGGGATAAAGTGTTTTGAAATTACAGAAATGCTTTTCCAAAAGGAGCAAGGCCATTCGCCGACTGATGGCATGTATGTTGATAAAAAAAATATAACAACTTTAAAAAAATATATGTACCATTATGAAGGGTGGGAGCAAAGGGGCTTAAAAAAGGAATGCCTTCATTTTCGGGAAAGTTAATGATCAAATATGCAGATCAAGAACATGAGGTCTCAAAATACACTCACTTACCATGAAAATAATAGTTCGGCCTCGGACTATATCTAGGGGGAGTGCGTAGTTATAAAACAACTTATAAGCAATATTTCTCGAACGATCACCATTATGCGCAAAAAATTATATACATGAAATTTAGCGCTCAGTTAGTGAAAAAAATCCAGATATGCGAAAGAACACCATTATCATTTATGTACTTCCACATGTACTTTGGTATCAGTGAACTCACAAGAAATGGCACGGAGAGTGAAATAAAAAGTTATTTTCCTCTGATTATAGTCCATAAGAATAGAAGACACATCAAAAGTATTCAATTCCTGACGTCATAATACAGTCGTACCTTTCTTCCATTATCAGAAAATATGACTCCCTTTAATATGCGATATTAAAGAATCATGTGAATGGTATTTTGTAAGAACAAAATGTCATCCTTGGTACAAAAATGTTCAATTAGCACTAACATCATATAGGTAGAGAGCGCTAAATGCAACCTAATTATCGAGTTTGTTTTCGTAATTACCGAAACCTGCAAAAACAACATTTCGTGCAAAACATCCTTTACTTCAAATATTATCTGAATTATCACTTCTCACAAGTGTTAAACAAGTATAGGAAATAAGAAATTTTAAATAGCCATGGCTATTAGTTTTAGATTTAATACTATATATAATGTATTTACACATATACAACTGTACATATTTTTGTACATAGAATATAGAAGGGTTAATCAGTTTTTGAGTCACCCGATTAGTTTATGGGTGACTCAATAGAAATGGCATGAGATATACATTTTTATGTAACAAATGAAATCATGAACATGGTTAAGTCTTAGCGTGGCCATGGTTTTATTTTTTTTAGTTGTAAAAAATGTATATCAATAGTAGGGATTGATCTACCTGCGCGACTGGGGAAATTGTTGCACACTTTGTCAAATGTCGCCCAACTTTCGGTCCGAATGCGCCCGTCCTGTCGCACAGTTTTTCGTCGAAATGCACCCTTGGTGTCATACATTTTTTAATGTGCTCATAAACGTATTATATATACAAGCTTGTTTAAGCTTTTGTTGGTCCATTCCTGATAATTGTTTAATTTGTTTTTATAGAACGTCATTTCGATTTCTTAAGCAGGTAGATATAAGTGACCAATCAGATTGAACAAATGGAAATATTTAGAAGTTTAAAATTGTCGCACAACTTTTTTCATTGTCGCACACTTTTTCGAACATGTCGCACAAAATCATTCGGAATGCGCCCGCTGTCGCACACTTTAAAATTTGTAGATACATCCCTGTAAATGCTATTTCTATGACAAATAGTAAGCGACCCAAAAACTGCCCGCGGTGACTCAAAAACTGATTGACCCTTCTATGAACATATTCAAGTTAAGATACAACATAATCATAATATTTGAATGGTTTCAAATTACATGTATTGTTGTTGTTTTCTATATTTCTGTAACACGAACGTTCAATTTGTCACATACCGGTAGTAATATGGGTAAATGATGTCATTACTTTAATGGACATTGGACTAACGTTACAAAACTTAAAGTTTGACTACAATGCAGAATATATAAAACATAAACAGATTTTTTACTTTTACTGCTCAACGGACTAAAAAAATATGAGTTTTGTTACGAAGTGTACTCTGGACTTCAAACAGGATTTTTCGTCCTTAGAAGCCACTTAGGTCAATTTTGTTGTCATGCAATATTCCTGGTCTTGAACCCATTTGTACACGGAATGTAATGCAGTAATTAGTAGGAAAAAAATATATTGATCTTTATTTGAAGACCAGATAAAACACCGTTGATATCCTTATTACAAGACTATTTGTTTATCTCAGCTTTTCATAATAATACTACTAAGAGTTTCAATACGAGCAAAAATACGGTTAGGCCAAGCTTATCAAAGAGTTAGCTTCTCTTACGTCATTCTATCGATTTTTTTCAGAAGTGCTTTAGACATAAAACAGATACACCCGCCCATTCGTTTGCATATTTTCCCCGATCAGTACAAGGACCAATACTCTCCGTTGGACTTAACGTTAAGCGTAACATTAAATAGAAAGGTTTTGCGGAAAGAACAGGTGCATTATATGACCGAAACAAGCATTTCGACTGGTCTGATGCATATATATTCGTGTAAGTAATCTTCTTGCCCAAAATCCTTTAAGTGAAATGGTAGGCATTATGTATGTTGAATGTTAATGTAAGTGGAGAATATTCCTAAAAACCAGGAACATACCAGAATGACATTCAGGTCCGAATTCGAATGCCCAAAATGCGTCGCTACTTCCATAGCCTGTAGTATCTGACCGACATCCAACATCTCCCCCAGCAATTCCTCCAAACCCCTCGCCTCTTGAGCGTTGAGTTCCATTGCTGAATCTTCCGGAAGTGAGCTGGGGTCGAGTTTGCGCAGTTGTGATTTGTTGAATGTGGTGGGTAGGGTTGGTTTCCGGATTGGTTTGTCATCAGGTTTCGATGAGTCATCGGTGGTCTATTGTATAAAATAAAGATATAATTATATGAAGTAATTAGAATACCATATTATATTGAGCGATGAATTAGGCGAATTATCACATGCAATATAATAAATATTGGTCGGTTTCAATTGGTTTAGTACCTGGTTTAGATGATTTAGGGATGGACTATATTCTATACGTAATGAAATGAAAGCTACCATATGAAATGGTAAATCACTTAATAGTGAATGGTAAATTAGATGAATAACCACATCTAAATTATTAAAACATTGTCCTTAAACAATGTGATATAATGATGATGATGAGGGTGGGCGGATTGACACCTTAAAGTGTGTAATTTATTGAGTCAGGAAGAAAAATGATGGGCAAAAAGACATTTTATGAGAGACACGATTTAACCAAAATGAGAAGCTTGAGTAAAACTCCTGTACTGCATATGCGCGTATATTTTGTCCTGAAAGGCAACGGGGTGAAGGGGTATTGTTAGATAGGTTATGGTTAAATTTTGAGTCGCATAATGCCTTTATCTACCTCGTTAACATACGTAGGCAATAAACGAGTAGGGGAGCTTATGTCGCAAAACGTGGTACTTGCATAGCTCGTATCTTATTGCGCTAGTTAATGCCTGTGTCCAGCTTAAATTTATTTTCCACTTGGAATTATGATTAATCTTTGAATCTTTGGTCACTACCTGCATATGCGCATGAATCTTGTTGAGCCATATGTGCGTGAAGAGGTCGCTCCTCTGATCGCCGTGCACGTGTTGACCGCACTTGCTGAGCCACGTGTGAGAGAGGGCGTACAGGGATTGCTTCTCGGTCGGGTCGCTGCTCTGTTCCGCTTGCTCCTATAAAAAAATGAAGGTAAAAACATGATTAGGATATTTTGCAGTGAGATATCTTGAAGAGTAACTTGAAGAGTAATTCTAAACAATACTGCTTTTCCATGCTCTGCTCCAAACTTACATACTTAAACTATATCTAAAACATCAAACTCGCCCACCATGGAATTATACACATCAACCCATGCATCTGTAACCCATCTTGCAGGGCAAAAACTTATGTTTGTAGCTAGAAAAAACGTTCCATTAACGGACCTTAAAGTAAGTGGCCGCTTGCACAAGATGACTCTCATCCTTTGTGAGAATCTTTTCAGCTTTTGACCAGAACTCAGTCTGTACGCCTTCGCACCGCCATACTCCGCTGGTTTTCAGTTCTGCTAATTCGCTATTTAACTGTGTAGTGAAAAAAAGTCAACTTGATTTTGCTAGAAAATGAAGCCTAAAAAACAATATACCGTTATTTTCCGCGTATAATACGCACCCGACTTTTGCCCTCAAAATGCCAAAATAATCATATTTCCGCATATAATACGCACCCCGAGTTTAGAACTATTTTTGCTTTATTTTTTGCGTCAACTTTAGTTTTGAACATATGAAATAAACCTGCCAATTAATATTTAAAACAAACCTAGAATCGGTTTGCAAATATTGTAGAGACTTTTTTGTTTTATATATTGTATATTGTTATCACCATATACACAAATGATAGAATTATATATAATGCAAGAAAAGTCCGATAGGAAAATAATCAAATTCGATGTGTCCGCGTATAATACGCACCCCGACTTTAGACTGGATTTTCGAAGAAAAAAATGCGTAGCCTATTATACGCGGAAAATTACGGTAGGTTATATATATTTTTTTTATTCTTGAAATACATTTTTTTTGTAAATCAGATTTAAATATTAGTTTGATAGTGCTATCTTAAGTGAGTGAAAATTGAAATAATTTTACATATCAATTGCTCTACAATTATTTAATTTCAAGATTGGTTATTTTCAACCTTTTAGTGAAACTTTGGCTGCAAATGTATATTTATATGCTGGACGTATGTATATTTTGTGCTGGACGTTAACAATTTTAAATGGCAACGAAGGTTAAACCTGATTTATGGTGACATCTAGCGGTGGGAGCTTAGCCAAATCACGTGCTACTCGCGCTGAATTCCAACAGGATTTCAATTCTAAACTCTGTACGATTCTCGCAAGTTCCTCGCGAAATTCGGGTTTGCTCTCGTCTAATAAGTTCTCATATTCAATGGTGATGCCTTCGTCTCTAACTAATAGAGAGAGTTGGTGTAGGAGCTTGATATTCGGAACTGTGGAAAAAAAAACATATACAAAACATGTTTTGATTTTGTTTTTTTAAACAAATTCACCTTTTTTATCGGATCTCTGAAAAATCATAACCTTTCTTATGATATTTCAAACACTAAATTTCAGTTAGGTTACATTTTAAAGTATATTCTAGTGGACCTGATATTTTCATTTATATTATACATAATGATCAAATTGTGTTGACACATGAACGTTGAAAATACGGCTGAACATAAATCATGATCATCATGCTGTAAAATATATACCGGTTTCAATAAATAATAAGTTCGATTTCATCGAATTCTTTTTTTCTTAAGTCGTTAAAAAATGAAACATTTATCAGACATTTTACCGTTCTTCTCAGTTAGATTCAAAATGTTGAAAAACTGCGACTGATCCATCAGTTTCAACATGGCGTTGACCTGACTCTTGTTACATAGCAAATATTTCACTGTGGATAAAATCTGTTCCTCAAACCAACTAATTGGAAAGAAGTCGCAGTCCATTGTTAAACCCAATAGTTTAACCTGTCAAATGAATGTCAAATTTGTAGATATTGTTAATATGTTCTTTTTCTTAACATAACTGTCAACGTTTGAATATTTAAAGCTTTTGTCATTTAAAGAATTAGATTTTTAACCATAAATCTTCTAGAGCGGACTAAACACAATGAGGAACATGGATTGATATATATTTTGCAATACCTTCTTCCATGAATCCTGAAATTGATTCAAGGTAATTTTCACAGTTCCTTCATCTAAATACGTCATAAGCTTATTAATGAAGTCGAGAAATGTTACTATCACAGAGTCCTGCAAAAATAAAATGAAAATATAACTTGATCTTATTTCATTGGTTATATTGAGAATCCTACAAGGTAATAAAATATATTTTAATATTCATTTTATATGATAAAAGACATTCATCGATGTTTTAGTACTGTTCTCAACATACTAACAAATGTGACATAAACCTGCTCGTTCAAAATTATTTATTTAAAATTTCTCTACAGCTAAATTTCATGACACACAAATATGTAATCAAAAGAGTAAAACCATTCTGTAAGAATACATGCTTACCGGGAAGAATAGTTGAAATGCAGTGAACAGTATAGGAGTGCATTTCGACTCTAACGATGCCTGCCATAAGTGACTCAAGTCTTGCAGAGTGCATTCTGATTTGTACATGATTTCGGATTGATGGTTCTCTGGAGGAAGTGATGTCATCAACCAGCTGCACAAACACGTGACGCCGTCGTTTTCCTGTCATGTGATAAGATATATGTTCATGTTATTCATTGATTACTCGAATTCACAAGTATATGTATCTAGAGTGTCCAAGGACATTGACTAAGTGCATTTTACTTTGAACATGAATATGTACAAGGATTTGCTTGTGGAACATTAACGTGGCTTTCGCGTACAAATATTTAAGTTTTTAAGTTGAAACCTGCAGTAATATATCCTTTCCATATAATGGCAAGTTTTTTTTACAACGTGTCCCGTCGATATATCCGGTGTACCTGGGTAATTGGTGGTGGGCACCCGGTTCTAACAACATTGTTAATCGCTTTGGTCTGACCTATGGGAAACCAAACTAGGGTATAGCGAAAAAAGAGGGAAAAAAGTCTTGTTGTTATATAAGTCTATTCACTTCTTGCCACTCAAAAGACTAACACATGAAAGGAATAAAATCAAACAATAAACAGTCATTCAATATTCAACTTTGAAGCAAAAATATCAAATTTGTATAGATACATCGGTTTTAAAACAAAAACATGAACATGTGTTATCGGAAATGAATCTTTGCATTCCTTTCTTTGTGTGATACATGTTTTAATTCATATAATATTTGATTGGCTTTATTGGAGTTGACATAAACTAGAAGGTCAGTGACCTTGGATCCCCCGTGAACTTCAACAATTCGTTGATGCAGGACGGTCAGTTTTTACTATAATTAACTTTGGAAATAACGAACTATTTTGCGAATAAACAAGATCATGTGATGAAAGAAAAACAGAGTAACATCTTGCATCATCACTCACTTCTTTCTGAAGACATCTCTAGGACTGACGTGACCAGTTGGAAAAACGAGGCCAGCGAAACAAATATATCAATTAACTTACATTGCAAATATGCTTATATAAGCACGATTACTTTTGTAAGCCATTCAAAATGCACCAGGCTCCCCAAATAGGTGTTAACACATCTCTATTAATTTCCTAATTACTATGCTGATATAAGTATGATTGCTTATAAATATGCTTATATAAGCATACTTGCTTACAAAATCACAAGCAAAATGTTTTTGGAGGGCAGCTGACGAGACAAGTGAGGAAAGAATATAATTTCACTTATCTAAAAAATAATATGCTTATATAAGCATGTTTGCTTATATAAGCAATATATAAGTACATACCACCTTAACTACATACCAGCTTATATAAGTGCATACCACGTACTTAAATGATAATATCTTATATTATCACCCACATTTCCTCATCTGAATATGAACTTTTTGCTCCTTTTTAAAGTGCTCCGGAATGGACGATTTTCAACCGATCGAGATGACACTATGACGAGGCACGACTTCAGGCCCTGGTTTATTTGTGTATTAAATTTTAAAAAAATCTGACTCAATTCCTTCATACCAAACTCGCGTGCACAAAGTACGTAACATCGGGTGAATATGTTTAAATCGACAATTTTGAAAGTGTTTCAGAATCGACAATTTTCAACCGATCCAGATAAAACCTTGACGAGGCACGACTTCAGACCTCGGTTTATATGAGAATAAAATTTA
>LQRL01171197.1:0-10876 GCA_001703475.1 Hydroides elegans | reverse complement strand
TTTCGCAGTAATCTAGGCACTGCTGTAAAGCATTCATTGAGCCTTATTATGTCATCATCTTCATTTAGAAAAGCATGGCTAGACTTGCAAGAACATCAATAGAAGGAGCAAAATTTACCAAGTATAGTAAGCTTGTACCCCTTGGAGCATAGGGCCATATTATTAAAAACTATATTTAAATCAAGAATAAATGCGAAGTCGAGGAACTAGATGTAAAGGCTTGCTCTCTAGCCTGCGAATAAATTGTGTCGACTATGTGGGCTTTCCGCCGGAGCTTTTAGCCCTTGTTTTTTTTTCCTTTACCAGGCTTGTGTGTATACAAACGTAGCTATATCATTTATATTTAAAAATTAATCTGATAATGATATAAAATACACTTGATAACAGATCCTAGCCAGGTTTTCCTTATTCTTTTAGAGCCAATTCAGATACATCAGCAAGTAGTGAGCAAGTAGCTTGCTAAGCTAATCGCTGCACAAAAACCTTATCATTATCTGTTTACCGTTCACATACTTTTGGAGCAAGCTACTCGCTAGCGAGTAGGGAGCAAGTGCTTGCTCCGCACTCGCTGCCCAAGCCTTGTTTTTAAATACTGAACCCAACTCGCTAGCAAGCTGTCAGGAAAACCAGGTCGAAGCAATACATTTCCCCTTCGGTACCAGTACTCTGGATATTCTACCGTGATAAAATTATGTGTATTCGAGTTTCAACTTTTCTTCGACTCGCTGCCGGTTGCTATGTATGTGAACGGCAGAGCAAGTAAAACCCATTAAGCACTGGCAGCGAGTACTTACTGTGTGTAGCTTGCTACTGTATCTGAATGCTACCTTAACAGTTGTTTCTTTTGCCAGGCGCGCACATCTTAGATAAACGACCTGTCAAAAAGCAAAACAAATGGAAACAAACCCCCTTCTTTTGTAGCCAGGTTTTCCGTGAAAACATATACCATTTCCCATTATATTTACATTTATTATGTTATTTCATATATAGCTGCGTCTTAATGATATGTTTTAGAAACAGATCCCAATATTACCAAGTCTTCCAACGGTTGTTTCTTTTTCACCAGGAGCGCACACCTTTTGATAAAAGACCTGTCAAAAAGCAAGACAAATGGTGTACATAGAAGCGCCACCTATGCTAGCGGTAAACAACAACAAACATGGCTGACAAAGGATTAGATGCTTGCAACTTATGATTGAGGGAAAAGGTACCATTTTTGAACAGTTTAAGATGTGTTAATACTATAATTTGCCTAAGCTGTAAGCAGTCATACACATGTATCGTTCACTTTTTCCTTAATCCACGATTTATATACAAAAGAATCAACAATATATGTATTCATATTCATAAGGGATGATACCTCTAGGATTATGGGAATCGTTAGCATGTTGATTTTAAAATTGAATCACAATTGTTTGCATAATTTGCTTAAGTTGTAAGCAGTCATACATATGCACCCATCATGAAAACCTTTATCTATAATATACTCTGTTATCGCGTGATGCTGACTATTCTAGGATTGAGGGAAAATCATGGGACTTATTTTGGTTGTGAGCTTTCACGTTGGTTTGTCCTGAATTATATCTATCCGATATGTACACGATATCAAATGATAAATTTGATTTATATTCATATTCTATACATGTCTTTCATATACAAGCAGTTTTAGACTGTGATGTCTGTAGCTTCAGAAACTGATTTGTTCATTTTTCCTGTTTATATAACTATAAAGTTGGTCGATAGTTGGATCACATGATAACTTTCTATGCTGAATATTATTCAGATAATTTATTAGTGCAAAAAAGATATTGAAATGTAAATGCAAATCATTTTCTTAATGCTAATTTATTTAAAAATCTTATATATGGAACCATTTTCTTTTAGAAAGATTGTATGCAAAATAAATGCAAACAGCAACAGAATAACCCCATGCCATCTAAAGCAATCACATTTATTGCTAAATTGTCTGGCCAAAGTTTAATAATCGCTTTATGTGTCTGAGGATGGCGGCTGTTTATGAGACCGCCGAATTTATGGCGTGTTTGTTCGTTTTATGCGAAGGATATTCATCGCTCGGCAAAAAAGAGTCTATGTTCGTTTATATTGATCAATATATTGGCTGAATTAAAGTTTGATTCATTCCTATTTTATGTCATATATCATCGGTTGAAATGAAATACGTGTATATTGTATGCTATATCACGCACACCTTATATACATGTACATTATATAATATCTAATTGAGTAACATGTTAGACCATTCGAATAATAATTGCGCTATATGGGGAAATATGTTATCATATCGAAAATATCGTGCTTATATAACGGTTATATTTGTTTGTTTGCGAGATTTTAGCTATCAACTGCCCAAATGTCACAATATACGAACAAGAACTTGATAAATCGAATCTGTAAACTATACAAAGGTGTCCCAATAGTGTCTGCCGCTATAAATATATGAACAATTTATAAATGAAACTACATGACATTGACCAAGTTATGGAACCAATAAATGTAATATTGTGCAAACGATATATGAACAGAACCCTTCCATTTTTGTTTCAGAACACCCAAATGCTTCGCAGCCACGTCACGCCAAGCCCGACCTTGAAAAACGTCCCCATTTATTCACCCGTTTATGGTGCCACCGACCTTCACGAGTACATCATATCAAGTAAGTTCTTCATAACCATTATTTTGCATGTGTATTTTGTAAGACATTTCGGTGTTTTATGAATACTAAATATGCCACTAAAATAATTGAAGCATTCATGTTTAATTTGGTTTATGTATATAAAAACTGCTATTAGACTTAATGAATAGATAAATAGGTTAAGTTTGGGCATGTTTGAAGGACAAATGATGATTAACTTAATTAAGAAAAATATACAAAATCACCACAATTTATATGACGTTATTATAAAGCAAACAAGTATAATATCAAACAAATATAACGCGATTCCTATTTTTTCTTTCAAAAGCATTTTTGCATCCTAACAATAACGGATAAAAAGAAAGACAATGTCACAAATAAGATCTATTTCAATAAGATTGAAATAAAAAATATAAGCGTTACAATAACGACTGTTAAAAATAAATAAACAAATATATTATTTATTTCACATAAACATTTCTTCACAAACTTTGAGAGAAACAACAACCATAATGGTACGAATGCAGGGGATTTGCAGATCAGAAGATCTAACCTTCCCCCAAAAATCTATACCATTGGAAGAAACGTTAGCGTACGCTATTGCCCATTTATTTTCATTAGACAAATTATAGGGGCCTTAAGAGACCAAATTTCCCTCTTTCCTTTCAGTGAACGCCGCACTATTTTTCTCCCTTTTCGCACCAACGCCGACGCGCTCACTAATTTGCTAATACTCTACGGATTCATTCTTCCATCTTCTCTTCATTTTTCCGATGAATGGCTTGGCTTGTTCTGTACGCTATTCTTGTCTTGTGAACGATGTTGTTTGGGGCATTCAGAACGTAAAATCTGCAAGAATAGAATATATAACGCTAAGCTATGTGTATCGTAACATTCTAATATAATCTTAGATAAATTTAACAAAAATAAATAGCAATGTCCCATATTCTATACATGCTGTACATATAGCTATGTATAAACGCATTGGTAAACGTTTATTAAAATGAGTACTTCCGATCGCAATAAATTTTGTCTTCAATGATACGTAAATTCTGCTCCTCAATATTTCCATATATTTCATAGCCTCAATGAAAAAGCATACAGAGCATGTCAGATCGTGTAAGCATTGTTCGTAGGTGTTCCGTAATTAAGCAATGTGGTCAAACTATCAATCTACTCAACCCATAAATTGTTAAGTACAAGGTTGTTGTGTACTTAAAATATCTTACTGTGTTCGAAAATAGAATAAGCATCTATTTTTTTCTGTCAAAAAGCAACTGTTCTTGACGTGTAAAAAATAATGTAAACATATTATCAACAAGAAAAAAACACATTCATTGATAAAAAAATGTATAATGTCATTTTTCTAGCAAGAGCAGTTAAAACACTTAAATTTAAAAACATGACCCCTCCAAAGTTTCCTTTTGGACCTGTGTTAATAACATAATATTGCAAAAATGAAAAATGACACCCTATAAGCTCGTAAAAAAAATGTTATATTTTATCTAGTAGAAACTACGGCATAATTGATTAAATAAGCGCATAATCAAATGATTATCATAAACTATTTATTTGCGACTTCAACCTGTTACATCTTGGAAATGATACATTTGAATTCATAACGTCGCATTTTAATATAAATTTCCCAACATGCTGACGATTGGATATCGTGTTGACATCTTTGTATATTTTCAAACCGAGTTTGTACTAACCAAGGGTGCCAGCCGTGTACAAATAAGGCCCCATTTTAATTTTAATCATTTTATATTTACCATTTATTTCCCACGTGCCGACAGAGTGACAAGCGGACAGACAAATGAAGTCCTTAATGAGCACAGATGCCGCTGGCAAACCATCATGCATTTCGAATTTTATTTTGCTGCCTTTTGATTTCAATGCTTTGAGGGGGGTTTCGTGCAAAAAAAAAACGTTTATTTTGTCAATTTAACTATATTCCCATCGTATATTTTTGTAATTTTTAGCCCATAATTTTAATAAATTGGATGGCTTTTGTGGATAACGAGTTAACGTTTGTAAGTGTTATTCTCTCAATTTCTTATCTATAAAAACATAGTCTATTTTGAAATAAACTTGAATTGATCCGTTCAAAATGTGTGCAGAAATCATGGGAAAATGGGTTAATGATGCGTTGCAAATTATATTCTCGATCCGGTTGATATATTTTATACACGGAACCCAACATTAATTCATTTCGTCATATTATGATATTTATCAAAATATGGCGTTGGAGTTTTATACCAAGGACAATCGAAGGACCGAACCCTTTTGTGGCAGCAATTTAATTGAGCCATTAATATTAGTAGCAGCTTTCAAAGCCTGCTGTGGTGTTAAAATATAACAAAGTGACTACAGTCAAAATGGAACATTTGACTTAAATATGATATTTCATAGGACGGTGTGAATGTGACATTTTTTAATGAAACAAAAAGTGATCTCAACTCTAGCGGTCATTAAACATTTATTCGGTGTAATCAAAATTACACATTTTATGAAGGACGTTGAGCCACTCCAAATACATATTGATACGCCGAAAGAGTAAACTGCGTACATGTTTATAGGCGAATAATCATATATTGTATTTCGAAAAAAACTGCATTTTGAGCCGTACGTAACCCTTTGTCCAAATAAATTATTTATAAAAACCGCGAAAAAGCAAATCTAAAAGTAAAATAGTGAAACTTTTAGGAATAATAAGGAATGTTTAAAATCTACCTATTCAGACCAACACAAGCCCCTTCAACCAAAATAAACCATTTATAATAGCAGTCACAAAACGAGACAAAAAATGTTAAAGCACTACAGGTCAGAGGTCGGAATGTTGGTGTCTTGAACCAAAGACTAATGAAGATCATTATGCGAATTCGAATCATTTTGATACAATACAATGCTTTCTATTCGTGTGGCATTTGGCGAGATGCGATCTCTATTTTTGGAGGGGCTTTCTTGGTTTTCATGCATTTGATTAAATATGGGAGAAAATAGGGTTTTTTTTATCAAATCAGATATTCTGTTTACACCTTTTTATGTATATCACTATGGCATGATATATAACGATATATCAAATGTAAAAATGTGAAAACTGTTTTCGGCCAACAGTTTGTATTTTACAACATACCAATTTATATTTTATATAACTGCCCTCATAGCTTTACCTTTCTTTCAATTTGTTGCAAAATGAATTTAAGATTAAATTCAAATTAAATTATGGTAAGAACTCACAGCATGCTTAACCATAGCTGTTGACAAAATTAAGTTTAATGCAATATAAAAAGAGTTGGACATATTATTTGTTAAAAGTTGAAGAAAACTTTTACATGGTCTAGAAAAAAAGCCATGTTATGTTGAACGATACAACGATACCCTAACGGCAAATAAATTTCGAAACGGGTGCCTGACTTTATTCCTGTAGTTATAGAAGGTCACATTTAATTCAATATTCTCAGCTTAATGGTCGACCCTTTTGTCGGTAATCGATGCTTTGTGACGTGATATTGATTCCGACTGAAGAATTCCTTTGATGTTATGAATGATCATTAATCTTTCCCTTTATTTTTTTCTATTAAGCTGGTCATCATGAACTTACATTGCGTATGTAGATCGAACTGTAATATACCATAACTGTGTACAATTTGCGATTTTCCTATAAATATAATATTTGAGTGAAAGCATTTAGAAAAGACAAATTTACATAGGAAATATATATTAGATAATAATGAAGCGGTTATGGTTCCAAAACACACAATATTCGTCAAGCAACGTCGTAAGACCATTTTTATCATTTGGGCAAATGAGAGTTTTCTTCGCTGATGAATAAACAACGATGTTGCAGCGTCGCGACGAAATCAGACGTAAGAAAAACGTAAAATGAGGGGGTGATTGGAACAACGTCCCCGAAAAAAAATCGGTTATATTAACATTATATACAATCAAAATTTGCGCTCAGTTTTCAAGCCCAATTTTATTGAGGAAAAACGGTCCCAAACACGCAATTTTCTGCTCGGTCATTTCCACACTCCAGGGGTAAATCAATCCACTTCGAAACACCCTGTTGGCGAACGCGCGAAAAAAAAATAGCAACATTTGTGATTCATTTTGTTAGTTTTGTCACATTTTCTCCCATTATTAATGGTTCTACCCCATGCGAAGTCATGATAGTTTGTGTGTTTGTTGTGTGGATGAGAGAGCGAAAATCGAGAAAGCGGTGGAAATGTAATATTTTCTAGGCGCGCGTTGTGATAAATTGGTTTTGGGCAATACTTCTCATTTCGAGGTGAACTATGATCGCCAGTTTGTGATTTATTTCTTGGGAGGTATTTTTTTTCTGGAGGTTTTCACGGATATTTTTTTTTGGGGGTAATTATTCATCGATATCTCTTCGGAGAAGTTTGAAGTATTTTCGATGGTATTTCTGTTTCGCTGATTATTCTGTTTTTTTTCCTGTTTTTTTTTTGCTTGTCCAATATCTTTGACAAATTTATCTTCCCACGTTATGATCGCTCGGTCCGCTGTTTTCAGATCATGTTTTGGTGTTTTATATGATAGTGAAGTGATCATCTTTGCTTAACTGTTTCAGAGCCTTTTTTAATTACTTGCCTAAAATGATTTTATATTATAATAATATAATGAATAGTAACTAATCATGGTGAAAAAATATTCATTTGTTTAAGTAACGACGAAACAATTTGTGATTTATTAACAAAAAAAAACTCAAACGGCCACATAAGGAAAGAAACAAAAACTAATTTTATTCAGAAAACAACCAGTCTATTTGACCACGTTTAACTAATAATTGAAAGTTTTAATTTGCTTTACATGACCATCTGGAATAAGGACATGTATATTGAAATCACAAAAAAAGGTAACAAGAAAAAAAAAAAGATAAAAAGTGAAACAAATATTATTCCAAGAATAACTGCTTCTTGAGATATACCCTGTAGATCCGATTTTGCTTGTTTTCATTCGACGCAGAATCGCTTCCCACGGGGTGTTATTTGGAGAATGCACAACATCAATTAAAAATCAATTTAAAATGAATAAAAACAAAATATAAACTTTAACAAAAATTATGAACTTCAGCAAAAACAAAATTTTTTCCAACATTAGCTTCACATGAAGTCGTATTTGGAGTAACTAGGCTTAATACATTTGTATGTAATTTTAATCAATGTATTTTGACAACATTGATGCTAGCGTTACAGGGATTGACGTAAAGTTAAACTGTCTTATTGAAGAGCGTTAGGTTAAATTATAATTGCATAATAATATAAATATTTCATATATTTATATACACTGTACATGTATAGTAACGGTGTAGCATGCCAAATATATATTGCATCTATATTTATGAAGCTTTTTCTGTAGCATTTGTTCGTAGTCATAGTTCGAAGTTAGAATGCACGAAATGGTAAATCATATATGAAATGAAAAATCTACCATTTCGTAAGAAATCTAACAACATTAAATTTCGCGATGGAAGTTATATGGAAGTTAAATCTGTGATTTATTGAGAAATATTATCAAATATACATTTTATGTATACAAGTTTTGTATGCATCTTTGTACATGTACATGTATATTTCATTTCTATTTGTTTAATTGTCTATGTCATAAGCGTTGTTTTTGTCTAATTGTATAAGACAATGCACTCATTCAATGCAAATTTCAAAATGCAATAAGATGTGTGTTTAAATAATAATTAAACATTTTAAGTTTCCTTTCTATTATAAATTCATCTCTCCGACCATACCAGCATCTATGATGTTTCGTCATTATTTGATTTCTTCAAAATTCCTTTATCGCTGATCTGTTTTTTTGCTTCATGTCTCAATCGATCATTTCTGCTTATTTTCATTGGTAGAAAATATAAAAACGAGCTAATGATCTTTCGGCTCGTTTAATTGATTATTTCCCTTCCATATTTAGACGACATTTCTTTTATTTGCTGTTGCATGAAGGTCAAAGCCGTAAATAGAATATTGCGCGTAATGCATTAATTGAATAAGGTAATTAATTTTAATTACGCTTTTACGTGTACGTGAACGTAGCTACGTTTTTATTCCGCTCTGATATTACCTGCGGAATAAATAACTTATTATTATGAATTTATGATTTTGAAAAACAAAATAACAGTACAACAATGGACAAATGCGCATAAATAAATCGCCAGAAATGTTCATACTAAATCATATAATAGTTATAATAGGATTATAAGCGTCATAAGGCCCAATATATTAAACTTAAAACAAGTGTACCATGTGCACAAGCTTTGCGATCAGCAGTGTACATATATTTAAACAAATATGAATTTGAAATAACGATGGACCATCTCTTCTTTTCAGCATTGGAATTCAATGATTTCACATTTGTCATTTATCCCCAATAATCTCAATTCCATTACTCTTTCCAGACCATCCCCCGATCATAGAACTATTCTGACCCCACACATCCCCTAGTTTAATATCATTATCACCCAACAATCTACAGGATTTACAGCTTAGCATGATTGGAAAAGCAAGCGGGAATAGTGTCCCACTCTGCTTTTCTGGTATTGAGACAAATCGGTGTCAATTTTCGAAACGGGAAATGAAAATGAATTGATTCACAAATGGACAGCACGGTTTGTGGATTTGAGAGGGGGTGAAAATAGAGATGAGAGGGTGTTGAGATCATTTGTTTATATAAACGGTGACAAGAGTTGAGTATTCATTGCGGCGTGGTTCGGGAAGTACAATTGTATTTAGTGTGATGGGACATCGCGAACGGTGTGAATTAAAGGGGATTGAGGACAATCGTGGAACTTACTTCATTTTTCAAGAAATTGGCCTACTATAAATTACATCAATTTTGAACTCTCAAGATGATATTCGCTGTATCCCATATTGTGAAAACCTCTTGATTTAAGATGACTCTGGAAATATACATTCGTAGGCTTTTGTTTACCTAAAAGTAAAATACTTTAAAACAGAAAGTTTTTTTTCAAATCACCCTCTAGATGCATTTCCATACATTTAGAGGTTTTACGTTTTTAGTATCATTATAGCGTATAATGATTTTGACCGCGCACCAAAAATATATATAGGTTTTTCTTGTGTCTGCATCTGCTAGTAATACAACACCAGAAGGTGTGAACTCAGCCCTCAATTCCAATATGCAAATCTCCACCATTGTCACAACTTTTCTGTCCAACGGTTACCATGGTGCTAATTAAGGTCATTCATTTGTTGTTTCTATGTCAATTAAAATCCAATTTTTCCCCTTGATGGCATGTGCTTATATAGGCTTATATAGGCAAGCCCCCTACCCGTGGTCACACTTGCCCTTCTTGAATTAAAAGTGGCTTCGTTTGAAAATGAGCCCTCTTATTTTAAAAAGCCACACTCGGACCGATTTCCGCCCCCTTTTTTTGCCCTTGAGTGATACTTCAATAGTTTTCGCGTTTGTCACTGTCCCAAGAAAATGAGGGTATTTTTGGTTAATTATTGAAGCATTACTAAACAGTGGTCTATCCTTACCCATCCATGGAGAGATGGTCCTTTTGTCGCTATTTTTAACCTCAAAATGAGCTTAATTTGTTAAGTTTATTAACAGTTTTGGAGTGGGATCATTTATTGTTTCCTTGTTGAGTGGGAGGTGCAAGTTAATTTTTCATTGTCGATTGTAATAACTAGTTTTACGCATCTCCTTTTAAAACTGTTTTTCTGTATTAGAATAACGGATGACCTTACACAGCCCTGATCAGTGTTTGTTAGAAAAATAAGAAATATTTACCAAGGATAAACATGTAAAACAAAAAAAAATAGTATTCATTTTCTTATTGAATTCTTGAGTTTAAGAAATGATTATTTTAATATCTAAGGTACTGATATTTTCCAGGAAATCAACAAAACCCTAAATTGACACAACGTTATCATCTGTTGTTGTTAACATGTATAATTCTATTTCCTTTGTGATCTGTACATTTGCATTACTAACCAACCAATGATGAATTTCGCATGCATTTGCCTCCATAATTTATCGTCCTTTCTAAACAATCCGCACTTGACAAATGCTTACCAACCATGTGTATACATGCATGCGTGTGTACGCATTTGCTAAGCGTATCATCATCAAAATGAAACACGACGTACGCTTGGCCATTTTGGACGCATCATCATTCAAAGCGTGAAATACATCGACGTCAAAATAGCCAGCGGCTCTCGTTTT
>LQRL01171190.1:0-11273 GCA_001703475.1 Hydroides elegans | reverse complement strand
ATCCATTTATAAATCAATCAATTAAATATAAATATATTCAATTTCAGTTGCTCCCGACTTCTTAAGCGGTCCCATCAGTGAGCGACTGTACGAGGGCGACTCGGTGACTTTCAGCTGCACTTTCATTCATCCATTTAATTCATTTATAAATCAATCAATTAAATATAAATATATTCAATTTCAGTTGCTCCCGAATTATTAGGCGGTCCCATCAGTGAGCGACTGTACGAGGGCGACACGGTGACTTTCAGCTGCACTTTCATTCATCCATTTAATCCATTTATAAATCAATCAATTAAATATAAATATATTCAATTTCAGTTGCTCCCGAATTATTAGGCGGTCCCATCAGTGAGCGACTGTACGAGGGCGACACGGTGACTTTCAGCTGCACTTTCATTCATCCATTTAATCCATTTATAAATCAATCAATTAAATATAAATATATTCAATTTCAGTTGCTCCCGACTTCTTAAGCGGTCCCATCAGTGAGCGACTGTACGAGGGCGACACGGTGACTTTCAGCTGCACTTTCATTCATCCATTTTTAATCAATCAATTTAAAATAAATACATGTATATTCAATTTCAGTTGCTCCCGAATTATTAAGCGGTCCCATCAGTGAGCGTCTCTATGAAGGTGATACCGTGACATTTACCTGCACTTTTTTTGGAACCCCGTATCCGGTCACAGCGGTTACGTGGCTCAAAGAGGACAAGGCACTGGATGTAAGTTGGATTTTTGTATTTACGTTTGATTGCTGCATACATGCATTTCAGTTGGCTGTAAATTATCCTTGTATGGTGTTGTTGTGCTCATTTGTGCCCTCTATGTAAGGTATTGATAAATATTAAAGATGATTTCAATAAACAAAATATGTACGTGTTTTTGGAAAAGAGGGATTATAAATATCTTGAGTTAACAATTTTCATCATAGATATCCTGTATGCTTGATCGCAATAATAAGAAAACACAAATGGAAGGTAATGCTACAAATAAAGGCCAATATGAAAGAAAAAATAATGAGAGCCACTAATGATATTCTCCGCTTAAACTTAGCACAAAATTGTTCCTCATCCCTTTATATTGAATTTGACCGTGGGGAAAGTTCAGGATAGCGGTAAATATGTGTCTTGTATTCGATTGCTACATTCGTATACACTTCATTACAGAAAAACGAGAAGCGCTTCAATATAGACCGACAGATGGGTATTCTGACCATATCGGATATCCGGCCGAAAGACCAGGGCAACTACGCATGCGTGGTCAACACGACGGGGCATCAGCCAATCACGTCGGTTTATGCGAGGCTGTATGTGGAAAGTGAGTCAGATGAATAATTGCGGTTATATGCTTGTTTCACGATTAAAAATAGGTTAAAATGCCAAGGCTATACGTCGAAAGTGATTCAGTGTGGTTCGGTGAATAATTATCCCCCGTGAAAACGAGGGGATATAGGGTTGAACTTGTCTGTCTGTCCGTCTGTCTGTCTGTCCATCTGTACCGCTTGATATAGGGTACTTTGTGCAGGCGAGTTTTGTATGAAGGAGTTGAGCTAGACCTTTGAAATTTTATACACGGTTTCATACAAGGTTTCATCTCGATCGGTTTGAGCACTTTAAAAAAGTAGCGAAAAGTTCATATTTAGATGAGGAAATGTGGGTGATAGCGATATTATCATTCAAGTACGTGGTATGTGCTTTTATAAGCAAACATGCTTATATAAGCATATTATTTTTTAGATAAGTGAAATGATGTTCTTTCTTCACTTGTCTCGTCAGCTGCCCTCCAAAAACATTTTGCGCATGATTTTATAAGCAATCATACTTATATAAGCATATTATAAGCAATCATGCTTATATCAGCATATAAATCAGCAAATTAATAGAGATGTGTTACCACCTATCTGGGGAGCCTGGTGCATTTGGAATTGGCTTGCAAAAGTAATCGTGCTTATATAAGCATATTTGCTATGTAAGTTAAATGATATATTTGTTTCGCTGGCATTGTCAGCTGCGTCTCAAAAGTATCTGAGATGTGCTTATATAAGCAATCGTGCTTATATAGGCATAGTTTAATGTAATGAAATTATTTTTTTGGCCGTGTCAGTTGCCTCTCAAAAGCATTTTTGGATGTGCTATATGAGCTCGTGCTTATAAAAGCATATTTTCTTTAATTTATAAATTTAGGATACTTTTGCCAACTGGTCTCGTCAGTTCAAGAGAATGTCTTCAGAAAGAAGTTAGTGATGATGCAAGATGTTACTCTGTTTTTCTTACATCACATGATCTTGTTTATTCGCTAACTAGTACGTTATTTCCAAGGTTAATTTAAGTAAAAACTGACCATCCTGCATCTACGAATCGTTGACGATCACGGGGGATCCAAGGTCACTGACCTTCTAGTTGCGTTTAGATGATGCTTTACCATTATAACGTAGTTGTGTAAGGTCGATTTTTTTTTCAAAATAAAAAATGGATGAAACAATGGCCGACTTTGTCGGCCATCTTAACCAGTTGTGATTACATAACAGACGCCCAACAACACAGCTCCTCCTTTTATGCGCTATGTATTCATATGTAATTTTGCCAAAATATGTTGTGTTTTAACTTGGGATAACTAAGGCGTTTCTAAAGATACAAGAATTATAAAATAACCATTGGTTAGCTCAGTCCTTCTAGTTTCTCATCATATAAGGTTTCATAAAATAATTATATGTTAAAGCCGCTTAAATATTGATTCAAACTAACCCACCCTCCTCTTGTCAAAACTTATCCCGCTGTGTTTAGAGCCAGACAGTGGGAAAGATGCCGCTCCTTTGATATCCCTTTAATCCCTATAAGACGCGCGCTATGGTCATCGAAATGCTCGCGGGATATTTCAAGCAAGTTGCGTTACCTAGCTGGGGATGTGCATGTTGGGATGCATTTTACACTTAGCGATGACATAATCAGGACGTGAGCCTGCCGCTCTGACCAAATAGTTGTACTGAAAGTGGTGGAGGTAAAATAAGAAGCACCCTAACACTTCTCTCTCATAAATGCTTTCACGCCAGGAAGTCTAGATTTCTATATGGGTTCCTAACATCGAAAAAGAAATTTAATGTTTTTCAAATGGTGGATCGTGAGCTGTCCTGTAAAAGCCCTATACCTAAAGCGCTCGAGTACCCTTGTGGGCAAATACAAATTTGGGCTATTGTCTACCTACACATTACTATTTTTTATGATATCCGTTGTATCGCCTCAATAAGATAAAAGCAAAATGTTTGAAAAATAAATATGTCATAAGCTTTGCTATGGAGACAAAGCTTGCTTTACATTTATATTTTTCAACCATAATAAATGTGGATCTTTAAGCGTGGTTAAATGTCTTTCTAATGAATGATATCAATCAATAATTAACATTAATAATATTTTTGTTTCTATCTCTCCACAGAAATGCTCAAATTCCGCCCACCCCCCGTCGACACCAAACTCGAACTGGGCTCCACCGCTCGCATCCGTTGTGAAGCCGACGGTCAATCCCCTCCCCAAGTCTACTGGCGCCGCCGCGGGTTCGAATCCAATTCTTTGGGCGAGGGCGTGGAGGACGTGGCGGGCGTGCTGTTATTTGAGGACGTGACGTATGAGCATGCTGGGGTGTACACGTGTGAGGCCACGAGTGACCAGGGAAGGATTAATAAGACCATTGAGGTGCAAGTCGTTGGTGAGTTGAAAGAAACTGATATTCAACATATTGAGCTAAACGTGTGAATTTTGTTTATATATAAATTGGTACAAATCAAAAACATTTGTATGTGTTCACCATCTTAAAAAATAAAGCATCAATAGACCTGATGTGATTATTCAAATATCGCAGAACAAAGTGAGTCGATATCCATCCTGTCAGTTTAAGCTAATGAAGGTATCATCATATAGTTTCCGAAAAAGTACTGCATATATATATATCTCTCTCACTCTCTCTCTCTCTCTCTCTCTCTCTCTCTACCTGTCTTCCTCTCCGTATGTGTAGCTCACTCTTTCTCTCTCTCGCTTGAGGTGCAGGTGGTCGGTGAGTGGTATTTAGTTGTATTGAGGTATACATGTTTAATTTTGAGAAAGCTGATTTTTCGCCAATCAATGTGTTATGACAAATAACGATAGCGAGTGGTCTAGGTGTACATGATTTAATTCAAAATTCATATTAATTTGTATGTTACACAAACGGTTTTTGATATTGTAGGCTACCTCGACTAGACACTTGCAACTAGATTTTAAAAATCGCTTTTAATGGCAGTTTTAAGTTTGAAATCCCCCTCCCTAATCACCTATCCATCACGGCTTAAGCTGGTTATGTCTCTATATATTGTACATTGTAGTATTATAGCGGTTCAAAATACTCATACAAAACATGTCGACCTATGATACCGAGTGAACATATGGAACTAATATTAGTATTTCTTCGATGTATTACAGTGAAGCCGTGGTTCAAAGTGCTGCCTAAGAACATGACGGCCTACGAGGGTTACGCGACCATGCTGCATTGCGTGGCCGACGGCCAACCCACGCCCACAGTTAAGTGGGACAAGAACGGTCAGGTTGAGGCCATTGAGAGCAACCAACGATATCAGGTGAGAATGAAAACTCTATTGTAAGGGCATCTATCAAAAGCGGATATGCCAGATATTCTGAACCGGGGGTTCCTTTATAGAATATATAGAGCCGAACGGAGGGGGTATATATCTTTTGGTTTAACATATTAAAGCGACAGGGGGCGCTGCGTATTTCCTTATGTTGATTCGCGCCTATTTGAATACATGTATGACTTAAGCGGTTTGGCTCTCTTACATTGTGCTAGATGATGGGATTTATTCCTTGCGGATGGTCGATTGCACCACATTTATCATTCTTTAAAGAATGCTAGTGTTCCAGTTTTAAATTCTATTTTATGTTTATGGCATGAATCTCGTTTCATTTGGTACTTTACAGCACTCTATGCTAAAACAATTTTAACAGACTTTAGGTTTTACAAAGAAGCCCTGTATTGCCCATAGCTGGCTTTCTTTAAAAAAAACGTTTTTCTTAATGCTGAGGTCTAGACTTAAAGAGAAACGTGCTGCTTTTAGTGCCCAGACAGGAACTGATTCAATCTTGTTAGGGTTAATACCTCCATTGAAATATCCTTCCGTTTGATTTCTCAGAAACTGCCTTAGCAAAACCATAGGAATAAGTCTGCTACTTTGGGATAAGTAGTAGTTATGTTGTCAAAGAAAGGGTGATTGATAGCATTAAGATCTGAGATTTGACAAGGTTAACACGACATACTTATTCAGGTCATTCCATTTTTACTCTGTCTTCATTTTTTTTTTCTTAACACAGTTAGGATCTACATAGGCCTATAATAAAATGGCCATGAAATATATTTGAAACAAAAAACCCAAATAAAGATCAACTCTAGAGCGCCCATCAAAAAAGATGAGTAAAACGTTGATTCAACATATATTCTCATTATTATTCATAAATTGAGATGTCGATTCCCATTTAACAAGCACTGTTGATTGCCATGGTTACAGACGTTTAGCAATGGTTCGCTGTTGATCCACGAGACATCAATATCATGTACACATTTAGCATTTTAGTTTAGGCTTCCTTATGAATTGTCAACTCTGAATTATCCAATTTCTAAAATCCCTTTTGGTTACCATGGTTACAGACATTTAGCAACGGGTCGCTGCTGATCCGCGAGACGTACATGGAAGACATCGGCAAGTACGGATGCACGGCTGGGAGCGGCGCCGGGTTCTCGAGGGCCGAGATGTACCTCTCCATTGCAAGTGAGTAGACACCTTGAATAATGTGACTGGAGATATGAATGTTATTAAGATGGAATCACATATTTACATCAACTGCAGATTGAATAAAACACTCATTCATTTATGGGTGATTTCTAGCACCATTTTTACATAAACCAAAAAAAAAAACTTACCTATAAGTTTGAGAAAAAAATATGCTCCATTTTCTATCAATTTTATTTTGTACCGGTACCATTATACGGCTGATTTATCAATGTTTCACAATAAAACCCCAGATAGAAAAAAAAATCTTATTGATTATCCAGCTTGATATCTCTTTTCCTTTTTCGCCCATTATTCAGGCGACCACCCCGAAGCCCGTGCGCGGGAAAGAGAGATCTATTTTTCTTACCAGAATAGCCTATTATATACTTATTAGAAATGCGAAAATCATTTTCCTTTCACTCTGCATTACTTATCATGTTTATAAGGCGGCCACCCCGAAGCTCGTACGCGTGAAATGGAGCGCTTTGACATGATGAAGACCATCATCATTGCCGTGTGTGCCGCTGTGGCTTACTTGGCTGTGGTCATAGGACTAACAGTGTATTGCAGTATAAGGTTAGTATTATGCTTATAGAAACTATCTCCAATTATTTGGTGTTTCAGAATTTCTGATTTTTACTTATTTTAGTATTGTTTATGTTAAGTTTTTCTTAGTTCATTGTAATGTTTAATATAGTATATTGTAAAGTGCAATTGTAAAGGACAATTATTAGAATTTATAATGTATGGTTTAGGTATAGTTTATCTTAGTTCGTTGCACTCTTGAGTATAGACACTAAACGAGATCAGATGGCATTTTCGAAAATATTTGCGAACACCTGATATACTATAACAGAGTATAATTCTATATTTTAAAGTGTTTTGGAGAATTATTTGACATTATTATTTTTGTTGATATTCTGAAGGCTTGTGAAGAGGAAAGCGGAGAAGAATAAGAGGAATACGCCTGAAGATGCGGCGATGGTTGCTGGAAGTGTGAATGGGGCGACGTTGAATGGCAGAGGTGAGTGCTTTGGATTAAATGTACGTTATAATTATAATATTTGATATATATCGTATCGTGCATGTGTGCTTGTGGACATTTTTTTAGGCAATGTGTCGAGGAACAAATGTTGGCTGTGCATAAACTGAAAATAGGATTTCGGTTTTACCATATCAACTATGATTAAATTGTGTGGAACCTTGCAAAAGGTCGTTGTCCGAAAATTAACGATGATCATGTTTTTTTCATATACCGGGTACCTATCTTAGAATGAATCATAAGCATATTGTGTGTTCAATTTTCGCTAAATTTATGGTATAAAAGAATAAACAATTAAATGCTAATACATTATGAACACGTGATGTTAAATGGTGCACACTTTATTGAGTTAAAATCCAATAAAAATTCAAAACAAAAATGGTGCACAACACATTCTTTGTGTATTATATTGCAGGTCACATGAAAAGCGGTGGCGAAAACGGCCACATCATTCCCACCGAGAATACCCAACTCATGGAAGGTGGGCGTGACCAAGACCTGTCAGTCATCAAGCCGATCATGTCCGATGATACCCGATCGCATGCCTCGGCTGTGAGTTCCCATAATTCCTCGCACCCCAGTTCCTCAATGCGATCGGCGAGTACTTATCACAAGTATCACTTTCCAAGGAACAGTCTGGAGACGCTTGGATTGTTGGGTAAGCTATCATAGATGACTTATTTAAGGAAAAATGCATATTTTAAAGGCAAAACAAAGAAGCAGTATTTATCAATTAGCTTTCGCGTTTCGCGTACATGAAGATTAACAAATATTGAGCAAACCTCCCAATTTTAATGAATCTTTCGTAAATAGCGTGGTCGGCGTTTACATTGACTTTAAAGGGCTATATGATTTTGAAATGATTCTAAACTTTTAAGAAAATCATTTTTAGGCCATAAACTATCTGACCACAAAGCAAAGGGAGTTACTGCCGTATCTCAAATTGAAGCTTTACATTCTTTAAGTACATATTTGAAACTCTCGTAATTGTTTTACTATATGTATTTCAAAGTGAATTTTACAAAATTGAAGCTATTTTTTTTACCAGAATGAAGTAAAAGTTCGTAACGTGAAAAGCTGGAACGTACATTCAGTATTCTTCTAAGTTTTCAAAAAAGATGTTTAACACAGGGGTTTTCCTAGGAGGGCGCCCTAAAATTGGAAATGGCGCCCTAAATCAAAGGCTAGGGCGCCCGATTGCGCCATAAAATAAGGACCAGAGCGTCAATTTTCCTTTGCATAAATGCCCAAATTTGACATAAATATTCATCGAAACAAAATAAAAAGCGTAAAATCGGTTGCAATGAAAGGTTATGTTGCTTTTCCTCGGCTATTATCAAAATCCATCTAACTTTTGAAATCGACTTCAAATCAATGTTTTGTGGATTGTATCTTAGTCTCAGTTATAAGCGCGGACATTATTTGTGTCGATCCAATTTGATTCGTTTATTAGCCACGGCTTGCTTTGCAAGACGTGGATTGTACCACCACTTGGTGTTATTGATTTAGTTATATATATATTTATCTGTTTAGTTCGTTAACTTTTCGCGAAAAACGCTACTTCTCCGACAGTTCTGAACCGATTTGAATGCGGATTTTTTTAAACATGTTCCTTAGGGCCTTGTGCATTCCAGTTGTGCTTATGTAAGCAATTGTGCTTATATAAGCGCTTATAAAAAATAAAAACATATTTTGAGCCACTTTTTATGCGACTGTCGTTCTGTTAGGGTGAGTGATAATACAGGTTCCTAGTAGTTTGTTTACATCACGTGATTCTGCGGCTGTTGCCTTTATGGAGATAACGCGAATTATTACGTCATAATCAAAGGGACTAATGCAGCAGTAGAGTTTTATAAACAGTCGAATTTAAATAAGCATTTCCGGGATGTTTGACTTGTGTTTGCTGCTTGTATGGCTCGAAACTAAAATAAAATTCTTTATGTGAACATAATGGAATTACAGGTAATGTTTTATTAATTTCTTTTGACTATCCCCGTTTATTATTACGTCATAATCAAAGTAACTAATGCACAGTTTTATACATATAGATATTTTTAAAACAGTTGAATTTCAATTAGCATTTCCGGGATGTTTGACATGTGCTAGCTTCATTGCTGTGTATTTCATGTATTGCCTTAACAAATATCTCAATGAAATAGCGTTGACTGGCAAATGTAGAGACACCAGTTAGATTGAAAATAAAACCATTTTCGGGGTGTGTTGTATGCAGTGCTGCATTATTTGCGTTTCACACACTATTTTCCTCGCGTTTCGTAGATTTGAATGCGCCAGTGTTTAGTTGTGTAATATAACACAGAACATGCGATTGTTTGCAAAAATCGATCTTTTAAGGTAAGCAAATGGTGGATTTTATCGAAGCATTACCAACAACAAATAATACTTTTTTTCGATATTTAAATCCAATAAATATCAAGGAAAGTTTGTCATATGTAATTAACTGAACAAAAATATAGAACATTTTAGATACTGGAATCAAATTTATGAAATATTCACAATTAAAGTGTAACTGTAAGAAATGTTCTGAAATCAATTGAATGGATTTATAGCTTTATTAAATCGTGTTTATTGATGGTTGAAACTCAAGATGAACAAATAATCGGCATACTTTGATATCGCAGCGAGATTAGTGCAAGTTGTGGCACACTGTCCTTGGACAGTCTTGTCTTGTTGACCGAAGGTTTTTTTTTGCTGGTGCTTTCAGCACTCGCACCTTCATCGAATTGAAATTAAATACATGTAACTCATATAATTTTCCTTAGTAAAGGACATGATATACCCGGTATACACATTAAGGTTTAGAGGATATTGGTTTCCAATGTCTCGAGAATCGTGGTGTTCCAAAAATAGATGCTTCTGACAATCAGATCACCTATTCATTATCTGATGAATTATCTTATCTTACACCCTACGAATGTGACCTTCGTTGAGCGTTGAGTAAAATTCGTCTTCATAAACATGGGCGCCCATATTTAAGGAAATGGCGCCTTAAAATCTGGGCCAGGGCGCCATTTGGCGCCCTAACAAAATTCCTAGGAAAACCCCTGTTAACAAATTGAATTGATCTTCCTCTTGCAGGAAAATGCCAGTTCGGCGACGTCTTCCTCGCCAAAGCGCACCACATCCACAACGGCGAACAGGAAACCCTCGTGGTCGTCAAGGCCTTAATGTCACGTGACGAACGCGGCCATTTTGAATTTCGGCGCGAAATGGACATGTGGTCTCGTCTGAACCACGAGCACGTGGTTAGACTGTTAGGGGTTTGTAGGGAGATGGAGCCGCAGTTTCTCATAACTGAGTATCCTGAATGGGTGAGTTATATGTATCTTATAGTAGTTATATTAATGTTTGAATAATAATAGTAATCAGTATTTGAAGTAGTATTCATTTAGATATTCAAAAATGAATAACTTGCCTCAAATCGCTTATTTTAAGGGTTAATCAAGTTTATATAAAGACATGGAACGGGAAGTATTGAAAAACAAATTTGAAAGAGATGCGTATTGTATCGAATAATGTTGCAAAATAACTAGACATAGTCTAAGCTGTAATGAAATATTTATACCATAACTAAACTATGTATCATTTAAGATTATATGTCTTATGGCTATATACCTTACGTAATGTGCGACAGTGTTGTTTGCAACATTGATGAAGTGATACTTGTAATAAAACGTTTACCTTGAATATAATCTAATATTTTTTATCCATACAGGGCGACTTGAAGCAGTTCCTCTGCGCCATGCGTACAGACAACGGCGTCAATCTCCAGCTCAAAGTGCCGCCCCTCAACCACGCCCAAAAGGTGACCATTTGTAACCAGGTTGCCATGGGAATGGAGCATTTAGCCAATCACAGACTCGTACACAAAGACCTAGCCTCGCGCAATATATTGCTGCAGCCCAATCTGGACGTAAAAATCGCCAATTTGGGGCTGTGCTTGGATGTGTACGCGAGCGAATATTATCCTATCAGTCATAATTATTTAATCCCATTACGCTGGATGGCACCTGAGACTGTTTACAGCCCCGAGGAGTTTAGCACGAAAAGTGACGTTTGGGCGTTCGGTTGTTTCATCTATGAAGTGTTCTCATTGGGTGATATCCCCTATAGGCATCGGACAAATGAGGAGGTGCTCACGGGCCTGAAAACGGGCGATTGTGTATTGGATGAGATCCCGCCTGAATGTCCGCCCGAATTGTGGGATTTAGTGCATCGATGCACGGCCGATAGTGCACTGGATAGACCGACGTTCAGTGAGATTTGCGTGGCGCTCGCTGAAATGACGGTGGATAGTGATGTGTAATTATCCCCCGTGAAAACGAGGGGATATAGGGTTGAGCTTGTCCGTCTGTCCGTCTGTCCGTCTGTCCGTCTGTCCGTCTGTCCGTCTGTCCG
>LQRL01171170.1:0-10210 GCA_001703475.1 Hydroides elegans | reverse complement strand
GCTCGATAAATGTCTCGAATATCGCGAAATTTCTCGAAAGCCAAACCGTAACGCCGCGTCAACGTTTTTGAGTCGGAACTTATATAGATAGCTCATCGTTATATAGTATGATGGTATACACACCCGACATCCGGTTCGGCGTTCGATGAATGTCTCGAATATCGCAAAATTTCTCGAAAGCCTAACCGTAACGCCGCGTCAACGTTTTTGAGTCGGAACTTATATAGATAGTTCATCGTTGTATAGTATTGATGGTATACACACCCGACATCCGGTTCGGCGCTCGATAAATGTCTCGAATATCGCGAAATTTCTCGAAAGCCAAACCGTAACGCCGCGTCAACTTTTTTGAGTCGGAACTTATATAGATGGTTCATCGTTGTATAGTATGATGGTATACACAACCGACATCCGAGTCGGCGCTCGTTAGATGTCTCGAATACCGCGAAATTTCTAGAAAGCCAACCCGTAATGGCGCTTCAATTTTTTTGAGTCGGAACTTATATAGACGGTTCATCGTTGTATAGTATGATGGTATACACACCCGACATCCGGTTCGGCGCTCGATAAATGTCTCGAATATCGCGAAATTTCTCGAAAGCCAAACTGTAACGCCGCGTCAACGTTTTTGAGTCGGAACTTATATAGATAGTTCATCGTTATATAGTATGATGGTATACACACCCGACATCCGGTTCGGCCCTCGATAGATGTCTCGAATACCGCAAAATTTCTAGACAGCCAACCCGTAATGGCGCTTCAACTTTATAAGTAGCGGGCCATTCGTGCTCCAACGGACACATTTCTAGTTTTCTTTTACAACGTAAATAGCATATGGCTTAGAATTCTATCATGCGATGTGGGTAAAAGAGGGGGCGTATCACGCATTCAATATTAATAGATTAAGTTATTCATGGGGACTTTAACAGCTGATAATTATTGAACAATGTGAGTAAAGTTTTCGCTTAAATGACTGTGTTGAATTACTCAATTGAGAATTGAAGAGATTAATTGATTTAGTTTTGGTCATGCTTAAAATCAACCTCGATTGCAAAAAATAAATAAATAAATAAATAATTGTTCGTGGTAATGTATACCTTATAAGATGTACAAACGTATATAAATCAAAATATAACGTGCATCAACACGTAATCGAATGTTGTGCATTCATTTACAAAAAAAAACACATAGAAAATCAATTTGATTATTTAACAAACTAATACTATTCAGCAGCATTTTCCTTCATTCTGCGTATCAACCTCACAAGAAGTCAAACTTTGCTCTTCATTAAACGTATACCCCAATAAATCCATATCGACACTATATCGTTTTCGCAATTTTGCTATAATAGAGTGATCTAATTCAGCAAACTCCTTGAGATATTGTACACCCTTTTGCAGTTTCTTTTTCTCCCGCTTTCCCTCATTCTTCACCACCATTTGCGACAGGTAGTCCTCTTCAAATCCAAGTGCCTTCAACACCGGTGCGGCGTCATTCGCCATATCCTCATAACGTATGACGTAATCATACGTCACGTTACAGAAATTACACGCATGCGCAAATGTGTCCATATGTCGATCATACCAAACATTAGCACTGATGTCATAGGATTCATTAGTTAGAAAATCCGCAAAATGTGCAAATGTGAGCTTTTTCTTTGATGTCTCATTGTTCCGATCCATCATGGTTCGTGCAAATACACCTCCCGGTCCTAACCCGTATTTTGCGCCATTAACGATATTATAAAACGTACTCAAAATACGATCAAACGGATGCCTTACAACGACGAATTTCGTATAATTCGCGTATTGTTCTGTGAGCTCATTAACGCGCGTTACATTCGCGTCGACTAATCTTTTACCCCCGAAAACCGACATGGGGTTGGCGGGAAAAGTGTGATTCAAATTTGCCGCCGACATTAGCCCTGTCCACGTGGTACAAGCCACTTTGGACACTTGGCAATATAAGACCTGTTTCGCATGGTTTAGGTACCACCTGGTTTTCGGCATGTTAAAGACACCCTTTACATGTGGTCCGAAGTTCGGTTGTTGCCAATGGATGTTTCGGTCTTTTTCTGGGTATTTTTGACAGGTGTCCGTTAAATAATGGGCGCGTTCGTTCGGCGAGCAAATTTTTGTGACAGGTATGAGCTCCGTGGTTGGTTTTGGTGTGGTTGTAGAATCCAAATATTCTGACTTAGTTCCGGTTGAGGCATCAACTGGATCCTCTAAAGATGGGAGTTTATCAGACATTTTAGATTCTTTAGTGATCTCAATATTGTACAACTCTTCCAACGTTGACAAATCGGTATAAACAGTGGATGGGACTGTTTCTTCAGTAGTTTCCCTTATCGTTGTTTCGAATTCTTCATAACGGTATTCCAATTCAGGGGGTTTCGAATTCGGATTTGTAGCATTGTTTTTCCTCATGTAAGACATGATGCCTGGTGCTGACTGTAGAGATGGGCCAGCCGATAGAAAGACCTGTTGTACTGATACAAAGAAATCCATTGAATAATTCAGAATAATATAAAATTGAAAATCCGACCGTTTTTGATGAAAAGGTGAGTTACCAAAAAGTTTTTTTTAACTGCATATCAGGTAATATCAAATATTATAATGACCAGACTGTTATACCTTGCATACAATTTGGTCGATTATTTATTCTAACTAAACCTTATTTATAAAATTATAAATAACTTGACCAGGTGATGTAAATACCAAATTCCAAAATTAATAGGATACCTACCTTTTTCTCTAAAAAGCATTTCATATACTAACAAACAAACCAAAAATGATATAATTGGTAAAACGTAGGTATTCTTAACATACATCCTGTCTTAAATGAATGTCCTTTGCAACAAAATTTATCCTAAAACAAAGTTAATTAACTAAGTGACTGTCTTAATTTCAGCTATAAAAAAAAACGTTTAACTGTGTTTTTGTCTAACTTGTTCAGCTCTAATTGAAGCTTTGTGAAATGTGCTCATCCCGGATTATTTGAAGAAGTTTGTCAATTTTAACTAACCACCGTACATCATGAGTGATTAATGAACCTTGATTAGTTTATTGAGTTTAAAGCCTAAAATCAATTGAAACTGTTGCATCCTTCACAAACTGCCTAGCACAACAGATGCACAAAACAAAGCCCATGTGGAGACTCATTTAAAAAGAATTGAGTAATACTCAAATGCTAATCGAACAAATTTAATGTATAAAACTGGGAGGAAAGGTGTAGGTTTGAAGTTGATGATACGCAATAAAACGCAGTCCAGTCACGCTGAATGTAAAACAAAAGTAACCTTAATACTTTTTGGAATAAAACTGTAATTGAAACTAGAAGGTCAGTGACCTTGGATCCCCCGTGAACTTCAACAATTCGTTGATGCAGGATGGTCAGTTTTTACTAAAATTAACCTAGGAAATAACGAACTATCATGTGATGAAAAAAGAAGCAGAGTAACATCTTGCATCAACACTCACTTCTGTCTGATGAAAACTCTTGAACTGACGAGACCAGTTGGCAAAAGTAATCAATTTATAAATTAAAGAAAATATGTTTTTATAAGCACGAGCTCATATAGCACATCCAAAATGCTTTTGAGAGGCAACTGACACGGCCAGTGAAGCAAAAAGATAATTTCATTACATTGAATTATGCTTCAGGGTGACCAGTCTCCAGACAGTATAAAATCCCTGATTTTTTTCCCTGATTTTCCCTGATTTGTTCCCTGTTCCAAGATGATACTTTATAACAATCTATAGCTATAATTAGTTAATATTCGAGCGCCGATGGCGCGAGTCAAAATGTCTAAGAAGTATCTATAGTATGTGAGCGCCGAAGGCGCGAACGAAATTTTCTAGAGAAATCCTTAAAAATAACAAGCAAATATTATAACGAAATTCCCTGATATTTTCCCTGATTCAAAATGAAATTCCCTGATTTTTCCCTGATTTTCTCCAAAAAGGGCGATTTTCCCTGACTTTCCCTGATTTGAAAACGTGACTTTGAAATTCCCTGATTCTCCCTGACGCTGGTCCCCCTGATGCTTATATAAGCACGATTGCTTATAAAAGCACATCCCAGATACTTTTGAGACACATCTGACAAGGCCAGTGAAACAAATATATCATTTAACTTACGTAGCAAATATGCTTATATAAGCACGATTACTTTGTAAGCCATTTCAAAATGCACCAGGCTCCCAAGATAGGTGTTAGCACTTCTCTATTCATTTTTGATCAGGCCAATCTAACATTATAGGTTTGAGACCCGTCTCCGGCCAAATTGTTGCATAATACGTTAAAAGTGTAAATTACATTGAGGCCATTATGACACGATGTCTGCATAAGGTTAAAGAACCAGCAAGATCATATGATGCCAAAAAATGTAAGAATCATATTCGTTCTCGCTCACTTCATTTTAAAGGCAACTGACAAGACTAGTAAGCAATATTTTGATTAATTTTGAATTTAATCAAATATGCTTATATAAGCATGATTGCTTACAAAAGCACACCAAAAATGTTTTAGTACGGCAACTGACGAAACAAAATAAGCAAAACATCATTTTAACTTAAATCTAGAAATATGCTGATATAAGTAATTATGCTTATATAAGCTTAAGGACTGATCTCCAACTGAGGAGACCAGTAAGCTCAATTTTAATTAATTAAAAATTCATAAATATGCTGATATAAGCATGATTGCTTATAAATATGCTTATATAAGCATGATTGCTTAGAAAACCACACGCAAAATTGCTTTTGGAAGGCAGCTGAGGAGACAAGTGAAGAAAGAACATCATTTCACTTATCTAAAAATATAACATGGTTATTTAAGGATGTTTGCTTAAATAAGCACATACCAATGCAAAAAGCCTCCAACTGACGAGACCAGCTAAGTAAATTGTGATTTTTAATGAATTTCATTAAGTATGCTTATAAAAGCATGATTGCTTATTAAAAGCACAACTAAATGTTTTTGGAGGGCAACTGAGAAGACCAGTAAAGCCAAATCATCATTTCATTCATCTAATAAATAATATGCTTATATAAGCATGATTGCTTATACAAGTACACCAAAAATGCTTTTGTACGGCAACTGACGAAACAAGTGAAGCAAAACATCATTTTTACTCACATTGAGAAATATGCTTATGTAAGCCATTTTGCCTATATAAGCATAAGGACTGACCTCCAACTGAGGAGACCAGTAAGCTCAATTTTGATTAATTTTGAATTTCATAAATATGCTGATATACGCATGATTGCTGATAAATATGCTTATATAAGCATGATTGCTTATAAAATAACACGCAAAATGCTTTTGGAGGGCAGCTGACGAGACAAGTGAAGAAAGAACATCATTTCACTTATCTAAAAAATAATATGCTTATATAAGCACAATAAAATCTCTAGCTCAATTCCTTCATACCAAACTTGCGTGCACAAAATACTTAACATCGGGTGAAATTGTTAAAATCGACTATTTTTAAAGTGCTCCAGAATTTACAATTTGCAAACGATAAAAGATAAAACCTTAACGATAAAACCTTAATGAGGCACGACTTAAGTCCTTGGTTTATACGTGTATAAAGTTTCAAAGCTCTAGCTTAACTCCTTCATACCAAACTCGCGTGCCAAAGTGCTTGGCATCTGAAAAAAAATTTAAAATCGACTATTTTTAAAGTGCTCCAGAATCGACGTGTGTAAAATGACTAAGCTCTAGCTCAACTCCTTCATACCCAACTCGCGTGCACAAAGTACCCTATATCATGCGGGACAGACAGACAGACGGACATACGGACAAGCTCAACCCTATATCCCCTCGTTTTCACGTGGGATAATTTATCATAAAATAAATGCACTAACTACGACTCCATATTTATTTGCTTATGATTATAACAAAAACAAGTAGATCAGTGAAGCTGATTAAGTCCTCCGCTACTTCAACAACAGTTGAAAACAGAAAAAAAACAGAGGAAATCAATTAAGAACATCAACAAAAATCCATCCAACGTCTTTCTTACGTCTTTCTCACAACGTCTTTCTCACAACGTCTTTCTAACAACGTCTTTCTCACAACGTTTTCCTTACATATTCCTAGTCCTCAAAACATCACGATATACGAGTAATTTTTCTTAATGCGCCAAGTCCTCAAAATCACCATTTTTCTAAAAATTGCCAAAACTACAATTGTTGAGATTTTTCAAAAATAATACGCCTAAGCACAGCTCAAATATGTGTATGTTCCATGTGCCAAAGGAAAATAAAATCCATCGAAGGATAAGCGAACACTCGTCCGTACAAACTACCATCAATAATCACGCTAAGTCCCCAAAATCACCATTTTTCAAAAAAAATCGCCAAAATTACAATTTTTGAGATTTTTCAAAAGTTATACGCCTAAGCACAGCTCCTATATGTGTTTGTTCCATGGGCCAAAGGAAAACAAAATCCATCGAGGGATAACCGAGCACTCGTCCGTACAAAGTAGTGCACCTAGGTGTCGACAGACAGACAGACGGACAGACGGACAGACGGACACACAGACAGACGGACAGACGGACATGGTTCATTGGTCTTATAATTCCATTGAACGTATAAAAAACTTGAAATTTTTTTAGTACCTCAATTATCTGTTGTAGTGACGGACGGACAGTACTGAATACTATAGTCCTCCGCTTCGCGCTAACGCGGCGGCGGAGGACTAATAAAGAATTTATATAGTATCTTTATACATGTAGTATTTTTCATGTACATAGCATTATTCCACTTACACTTCAACCATATATCACAGTATATCTTATTCGAATTAATATACAAACATGTTAATAAAAATGTTACAACAAAACTTGACTACAAAATTGCATTGAGATTAACACTTCCTGATTCCTGAGTACAAATAACAACAATAGATTAAATAACTTCAATACTTTCTACCATAACGATAAGTATTCTCATCTAATATTTCTCCCTATAAATGTACATCATTTCTCGAAATTGGAGAATTGAGTTAAACAAACAAGTATTTAAAGGTTGGCGGACAAATACCATCAGACTCTTTTACATTGTTTAGCCCTAAAATATCAAGAACCATCTAATTCATCTTACATATTTAAGTCTCAAAATGAATAGGAAAATCATAACCGACACATTTATATAACCTTTGATTATTGGCATTTATCATTGAAAGTCAATTCTCACTGATTTTTTTTTTTGTACAGACCGATTAATTGAAAATGAAATTTGCATGAGCCAAATCCTTGGTCGAACTAGATTTGGTCAGTAAATAATGGGTACTCGAGAATGTACATCGATATTCGATGCTCTGGTGTGTCTCATTTGAATCCCGGCTCGACAATTTTGGCTCATGGTGTCAAATATATAAACTGTTGGCCGGAACCGACTTTGGGCGGATACCGTTTAATTTTTTGCTGTGTCTAATTGCTCTCCAATGAAATCAGAGGCGACCAACAAGGGCCCAGATTTCATTTTAGAAGTGACAGTTAATTCAGCGTACAGTTGATTCTTCGAGTATACCATAGGTCGCCCCTCATTGATGCATTTGTAAGTGACCCAATGAAAGTGCATAACAAATGGATACCCGCTGCACTTATCTGTGACTAGTTCATTTGTTTGAGCTCCCTAATAAAAAAATCGGGATAATGAGAAGGCTAAAAAGCGAGAAAAAAATCCAAATCCTTAAACCATCTATGTTGTTGAACATGCAAGTCCATTATTGAGCATCGTTCCCCCTGTAGCACTGTAAGGATGACATCGCGTTGTAGACTGGTCTTTAGAGTCTACCATCGGTCTCCCCTCATTGGCCCATTTGAAGAGTGAACTCTCAAAGTTACACCACGATTTGTGCTTCACTTATGTAACTAGATTCTTTGCCTTAACCCTCCAATACACAATCAAGTGACATAACGTCCTAATTTGAATAATAAGTGGCCACAAATAACAACTGCTTATCTCTGAAATCATCTATGGTATTGAACATGCGAGTCCATTATTGAGCATTTTCCCCCATATGGCACTGTTAGGATGACATCGCGTTGTAGACTGGTCTTTAGAGTCTACCATAGGTCTACCTTCATTGACCCATTTAAAGAGTGAACCATAACAGTTTTACACAGAAATGCGTTCTAATGATGTATGTGACTAGGTTTAGTTGCCTTAACCCTACAATATGAAATCAAAGGATATAGTTCCTCTTATTGAATAATAATGGGTTAAAACGTGAGAAATGCAGATCCTTCAACTCATCTATGGCGTTGAACAGGCAAGCCCATTATTGAGCAGCTTTCCCCATATGGCACTGTAGGGGTGGCAGCGTGTTGTAGACTGGTCTTTAGAGTCTACCATAGGTCTACCCTCATTGGCCCATTTAAAGAGCGAACCCTCGAGGTTGTACACGGAAACGCGCTGCACTGGAGTATCTAGTTGTTTTGAAATAAAAACAGCAACATGTTTATGGCTTTGGTATAGTTTTCCTGCGAACGCTTCTTGAAATATGCCTAGCTAAGTTTAAAGGTGTTGATAAATTAAGAAATTACAAGTTATACAATTACAGCTAGACGTTTTCAATATTCTTATAACTTTTAATATAATTTCTAAAAATTCTAATGCATTTTCTCATTGTTTTACCGAGGCATATATTGCACTGTAGCTTAGATAATCCTTAAATTTCATTATCATTTATACTTACCATTTTTAAAATACTTTTGTAACGCATCTGCATATTTCGAGGAGCGATAACCCAGTGAACAGTAACATACAACGGTCATCTCCGCATTATCTGAAACGCAGAAAACAACTTTGATATACACAGAATCACTTAAATAACAGTCAATGCATTGGATAATATGTAATGCATTGAAGAAAAGTTAATAGGGCCTATGCTTAGAATGATGTATACTTATATTTATACGAAATACCGAAATCTTTATTCATCTAAATGGCAATTCATATTTTAGTGGGACTGCAAATATATGAAAATATGGTTCTGTCGGTAACGTTGTATTATTTTGAAAAAAAAAATAAAAGCACAGCAAGTTTCGAAATGAGATCACATTCACATTTTAAAGCATAAATCATTAACACATAATGCAGCCCAGCTATAAAAAACACAAAGTTTCATTTTCTAAAATTGAACACATGAACCAAACTACTGAATAACATCTTTACCTTCAAGGCAGGTCGTTTAAAGCACACATGAATACTACTGATAAGCGAAGTAGAGCTTACATTTAGGTAAAATGCATAAAATGTAAAAAAAATAAAAATAAACGATTTATTTGTGTTAATATTAAACTTATGGATCGAATTTGTTTATTTATTTATTGATTTGTAAAATAATAAAAGAAACATGGACATTGGTTACCTTTAATATCGCCCGAAATCTTCTTTGCCACGTGATCAACGTCACGTGCATCCGGGTCAACTTGCCACGCATGCGCAATGTGACTCACCAAGAATTCCTCTTCCGGCCGCGTGTCCTAATTGGGATAATAGTATAACATAATAATTTTGATTTTTCGTTGCGACATATAATGTTGAATTGTGTACATAAAAATCATGCATACACCAAACAATAAAATTGAAAACAGAATAAAACAAGGATATTATGCTCATAAGAGCATATAAATCTGCTATCTTTTCTGTGAAATGAAATTGAAATGCTTATTCATCTGAAGAGGATTTGAATATAAACATGTTTTGATTCTATGCTCATCATGTCATACCATGTTTGCGATTATCCTAATCCATTTAACATAAAAACAGCTTTCCTAACGCTGCGTTTGCCCTTTGACGCAATACTTACGTCACATTTACATCGACAATGCCCGCCTACTCAGTTCACACTCTATTGCCTATGCGTTTTGATTGACGTGTGTTAGCTGGCATAAAAGGTCAATGTGTATTGTGCGTGGCTTATTAAAGGCAGCCAATAAGAGCAAAGCATAATAGGGGTCAAGGGTCGTCTTAGCTCCTTAGAATAATGTAATGCATTTAAGCTTTACAGGGATGTCTTGCGATTCGACGTCGCTTCAATTCTACCATTTTTATTGTCTACGTTTGATATCAACCAAATCACCATTCCATAATTTGCGAGAGGAGAGAGAGAAAGAGAAGGAGAGAGAAGGGAGAGAGAGAGAGAGAGAGAGAGAGAGAGAGAGAGAGAGAGAGAGAGAGAGAGAGAAG
>LQRL01171166.1:23030-35060 GCA_001703475.1 Hydroides elegans | reverse complement strand
AATGATCTAACTAGATCATATAGCAAGTATAATGGTCATATCGTTAATACTTCATTTGAGAATATAATTAGTAACCGGCAAGCGGTTACCCCAAAATTGTTGGCCGCTCCTGTCTAGCGAATGACATGTCCGATGTCATCGCTGTTTTATTACCCATTTTGTTAGAGGGCACAGCATTGCATCAAAATGCATGTCAGTGGCTCTTGGCTATTTGTTTTTGTGTCTAAGGATTCCCTGAATAAGATCCGTCTTGTATCTTGTGGGATGTTAGCTATGATCGCTTCGCTGTATTGGATGAAAATGTATAAGATTATGCATTTTTTGTCGACATATGCAATTGGATGAGATGACAATTTTAGGCATTTAAAGTTTCCTTGTCAATTACTTTTAGTATTTTTCTTCGTAAATGTGTTTGCGAAAAAGTAATCTTGTCTTTACCCCATAGACCTGGGTTTCATATTTTTGTTCAAGAATATAATCTTTTTCAAATTGATTTCAGTATAGTTTTGTTAATTTTGAATGGATCGCTTTGAAAATGATACATAAACTAGATAAACATCTATGAATGCATGTGTATATATATTTATATCATATTTATTTTTATTATTGCTTTCTTCAGGGCGCATTCAAACATCATTGTTGTCTAAGGGGGCTTCAAACTTTTGTCCATTTGAATAATTTGACTGTTATTTTAACGATTATGAATAAATGGCGACTTGAATCAGTTTTTAACAAACTTAGAAGTAAAGTCATGTGTCTTTGATTAATATTATCAATGTTCAGACAATAAAATAAAAGTACTTATGAGATGATTCAACGAGTAAATCAGAACGAAATATGTATTTCGCTCAACACTGAAAACAACTTATATTATTGATCAACAATTAACTAAACAGGACAATATTATATAACAAGATTTATATAACAATGTCATAAAGTTAAACATATAATAACAATGGTTATATTATTGGTTTGATATGGTCTTGAATTGCCAAAGAGAGAATTGCTTAGTAACGTGTACGCATGGCATACTGCCAGCACGATTATTGATTTTATGCGTACTTTAATCACCCTGAATAGCATCACTAGGCATTAAGGCGTTTAAGTTGAAGTTGGTTCGGGGTAGATGGGGAGATGCACATGATTAAAAATAATGCTGTTTTAATATATGATCTGTATACTAAATAATTTGAGTTCAGACATAATTATCCCCCGTGAAAACGAGGGGATATAGGGTTGAGCTTGTCCGTCTGTCCGTCTGTCCGTCCGTCTGTCCGTCTGTCTGTCCCGCTTGATATAGGGTACTTTGTCCACGCGAGTTTGGGATGATGGAGTTGAGCTAGAGCTGTCAAATTTTATACACGCATAAACCAAGGTCTGAAGTCGTGCCTCGTCAAGGTTTCATCTCGATCGGTTGAAAATTGTCGATTCTAGAGCACTTTAAAAATTGTCGATTTTAAACTTTTTGTCAGATGCCAAGCCCTTTGTCCACGCGAGTTTGGGATGAAGGAGTTGAGCTAAAGCTTTCAAATTGTATACACGCATAAACCAAGGTCTGAAGTCGTGCCTCGTTAAAGTTTCGTCTCGATCGGCTGAAAATTGTCGATTCTAGAGCACTTTAAAAATTGTCGATTTTAAACTTTTTGTCAGATGCCAAGCAATTTGTCCACGCGAGTTTGGGATGAAGGAGTTGAGCTAGAGCTTTCAAATTTTATACACGCATAAACCAAGGTCTGAAGTCATGCCTCGTTAAGGCTTTATCTCGATCGGTTTAAAAATGTCTATTCTGGAGCACTTTATAAATTGTCGATTTTAATCATTTTTACAGATGTTAAGCTTTTTGTGCAGGCGAGTTTGGTATGAAGCAATTAAGCTATACCTTTCAAATTTTATTCTCGTATAAACTGAGGTCTGAAGTCGTGCCTCGTTAAGCTTTTATCTGGATCGGTTGAAAATTGTCGATTCTTGAACACTTTGCAAATTGTCGGTTTTAACATTTTCACCCGATGTTAAGTACATGTGAACGCGAGTTTAGTATGAAGGAATTGAGCGAGAGATTTTTATTTAATACACATATAAACCAAGGTCTGCAGTCGTGCCTGGTCATGGTGTCATCTTGATCGGTTGAAAATTGTCGAAAATAGTTCGTCATTTCCAAAGTTAATTTTAGTAAAAACTGACCATCCTGCATATACGCATTGTTAAAGTTCACGGGGGATCCAAGGTCACTGACCTTCTAGTTTTATCAGTGAAAATCCATTTAACAACAGCAAGAAAATCATAAACATAAATCCCCTATTAAACTCGATTCTCTAAACTATTCATGTATGATTAGTATCACGTTTTTGGAATAAAATATAACCTAGAAATGATTATCCTGATAACCTTGATAATCAGATTTGTGTATTTGGACAAAAATTTGAAGCCCTAGAAAGTTATGAGCGCCCTCATAATACACCCAAATGATTGCCTTTAAGCATTTTATCTTTTGCTGGTTTTTAGTGTATTTTACAGCTAACATATTCATCCAGAGAATATGAAAACCGTCGGTCCGTCGGTCCGGGACCGACAAATATTCGGCCGGACCGACAAATTTTTTAACTTGTCGGTCCGGCTGACCGACAAAAAATTTGCCGATTATTTAAGGTGATTTCATGCCGAACCGATAAAAAATAAGCCGGACCGACAAAATATTGGACTTGTCGGTCCGCTGGACCGACAAAAAAATGATGGTTTTCATATTCTCTGTTCATCTAGCATATGTTATTATTTAATTCATAAATATTGTAAAAAAACAGCAAAGTAATGATGCCAGTAATTATAAACATTATGAAAATCGTGATCAAAAATATGAAACCCACGTCTACCCGTCAAACTTCATTGCGTTTCAATAATATCGTCTAAACGAAAATGAGGACATTTTGAGGACATTTTGCCATTTGTTATATCCATTCTATAGCACATTTCCCATGTAAGAATGCCTCTTTTGTTTCCATGGCATTGCCTGATTATTTACATAGGGTGTGTGTCACCGATACACACACACCCTTGAGTCCATTTTTGCTAATCCACCAAATTTGCATCTTTATCAACTTGAGGGCTCCGTGCAAAAAGAATATGTACCAAATATAACGGATATGGGGAGACATGAATATATATATGAAGAATGAAAAATCATTTTCCCAGAATTTGAACCTAATCAAAACTGATAGAATCTGCAGGTATATGTATTGAGACGCATACAAAAGCACATCTTTATCTTGAAATCATCACCCGTAAAATTTAATCACAATGGGAAATACATCATTTTGCACAAACCCACTTCAAAATTGACATTGCAAAGCCTGAAGCAAAAAGCAAGTCTTGTATTATTGCGACGCAAATGCTAGTTCAACATCTTTGTACATCCAACCCATCACCCTCACAATATTGACTGATGTTAAATATCCTTCGTTCACAGGCGAGATTTACCAATGGAAAGTGCGGTGAGCGCCCTTCTCCCCCATCAACAATGTGATTGAAAACATATATCGTTGAATAAATATAACTTTAGGAGATCATGATTTTTTTCCCAAAAATCGTTGGAAATTAAGTGAGAACCTTTATGCATCATACCCTTCAATCTGGTCTGGTTTCATCTGTCCTTCGTACAACCGCGCGATTCCTCGCGATATTAGCTTATGTTATCGCTCACATTTCCGCTTGAACAACCACCAACAGTGCGTCCGTTTCAGCGGCCATTTCGCGATGACGATAGACAGTGCAGTGGGTATTATTTAATCAAAATAATCGCTCGACTGGTAACTCAATGCCTTTGCTTGTTTCCTCAACTGGTAGACCTGTTAATCAGTTTTTGAGTCACCCCATCAGTTTTTTGGTCATTCACTTATTTTCAAAAGAAATAACATGAAATAAATATGTTTTACGTAACAAATGAAATCATGAACATGCTTAAGTGTTAGCGTGGTCATGATTTTATTTTTTGTGGAAAAAAATGTATATTGAATGCTATTTCTATGACAAATAGTAAGTTACCCAAAAACTGGTCGCGGTGACTCAATAACTGATAAACCCTTCTAACCAAACAGGAATGCGGCAAAAGAGAGAAAAAAAGTAGATTTGATTGGAAAATGGTTGCTGCGGGATAATGAAAATTTCAAATGACATCTGCCACGAATCGGCTCTTCACGCCTTTTTGCAACATTCGTTTAACCTAATGGTGTTTGTGCCAAAGAATGTTTTGTCCATTGTTGGTTTTTGGTGTTGGTATTTCTCATTTATTTTCTTTCTTACCAGCAATTTGGCTGATCGCAAGATTCTTTTAGTGTATTTCCCCATCTTTCCCGTAATGTGTTTTTTTCTCTTGCAATAGTTTTTCATGTGAAAAATGCTTCTCTTTCTAGAAATTAAGAGACAAAAATATAGGAAAACGGCTCTAGCTGTGGCCAATTATTTTAATAAATTTTAGTTGCCGGGGTAAACTTTATTGTTTACGAATCCAAAATGAATATACCCATATGAATACCGGTATATAAAATATTACACCAATGTCCCACTAAATCATAAATTATTGTCATCGCTTCTTCATTTTACATTATCTATTTGACATAAAGTTTGGCGACTGAAACATTGCAAATGTACAATCAACCAAAAATATCAAGTTCTGAGTAAAAGTACATTTGTATTTTTTTGTCACATTTTCATTGAAATGTGGCACTTCTTAGACCCTTGAACTGGCGAGCTTAATAATATTGCTTTCAGGATTCTATATCACATTTTATAAGAAATATATACGATATCACCTATATAAAGAATCCATTGTTTTTGTAAATGAATCTTTTATTACCGACACTAATTTCAAACTGTCCCGCTTTTGGAACTGAAATGTAATTTAGAACACGATTGAATTTTACGACGGTTGAGAATTTCAATTTGAAATCTGATTTTCAGTAAGAAAGTGTGGTTGTAGAGTATAAGGTCGTCAAATTTATTAATATTTGAGAAGTTTCATGCAAAACAGTGTTAGATTCAGATGTTCTGTTGCTCGTTAATGTTAATGTTAATGTTTATAGAATTTAAAGTGCCGCATGTGGTATGTTTGTTTGTATGAGTCTATGTTGGAAAGAGAGAGAGAAAATAGAAAGATAGAGAGAGAGGGAAAGAGAGATAGGGAGAGAGAAAGAGAGAGAGAGAAACGTACAAACCGAAAAAAAAGAAAGAAAGAAAGAAAAAAGAAAGAAAAGCTAGAAAGAAATGCAAAAAGCGGAATTATCGGTGTCGATGGACTGAAACCTATCGGTCATTTTAAACCTAATTGTTGTAATTTGATTACGCTTAATTAAAAAATAATAATATATATCTATGACATGGTAACCAAATGGATTGATTATTGTTCGGTCATTCTAAACAAGTAATGTTATTCTCATTTCATTTTCTACAGAGGCTGTATAATGACCCTGACCCCTCTCGATCTGCACAATGATTCGGTTGAAATCCTGCAAAACCTGGCGTTTACATGCGCATGAACTGTAAGGACACACTTCTTAAACAGGCCACCGAAATTGACATTTTATTCTTCTTTTTCTACAGAGGCTGTATTATGACACTGACCCCTCTCGATCTACACAATGATTCGGTTGAAATCCTACAAAACCTGGCGTTTGACATGCGCACTAACTGTATGGGCACGCTTCTTAAACAGGCGATTGAAGGTACGAAAACAAAGTTTTTATAGAAATATAATTCGAGTTTTTAGCCACGGCTTGCTATGCAAGGCGTGGATTGTACCACCACTTTGCGTTATTGATATATATATTTATTTATTTGTTTATTTGTTTAGTTCGTTAACTTTTCTTTGTCGGCCTACTCCTCAGCGAGTTTTGGACGGATTTTAATGAAACTTGGTATGAATATTCTTGAGCGTCTAAGGTATTCTAGTTGTGCTTTTCAGCTTATTTTTGCTTATATAAGCAAAGTTTTGGCTGCTTATACTTTTCTATTTAAATAGTAAATATTGCACTTATTGTCGCTAATGCGGGGATCACGTGATTATGACGTCATAAACAAAATGTCCCTAAAGCACTTGACATATTTTACACACCATAATATTCAAAAAATGAAATCTATGCCATATTTAATAGTTCTATATTTTAAAAGACAAGGGAATATATTGAATAAATAGACATAAAGTCTTAAATTCGCGGTTTATATACTGAAGATACGTTGCAAGGCAAATATATATATATACGTAAACATGTAAACGTTTATTGTATCCCGATATACCATTTACATGTGCATTGCGCTTTACAATAGCTATAGAATATATAATACTTATACAAAAGATAAGTGACTAAAATAATCATACCATAAAGGAGACAAAGAATAGATGATAATATAGGAAATAATTATACAAAAACAAATAATTTATAAAGTGACTTCAATTTAAGTATATGATACATATTTCAAGGACTGGGTTTAGCTAAAAAAATAGAAAAATAGATTTGAGTTTCCGTTTCAGACTGATTATATATGGACACGATCGCAGCGAGATTGATGGATTGTTTTATAAAGTAGAGGCACCATCGCTTAAGTCCCTCCCAACCACAGTCACAATTTTAGTTCGGCTAGTCGACTACCTAAGTTCGATGATCTGAAATCATATTAACCTTACACACATCATTTCTTACTCTTAGTTTCTATATTCCGAGTTATTAAAAATAACTTTGATCCAAGGCCATAAGGGTAAAAAAAGCTGTGCAAGGTGTGGCACACTGTCCTTGGACAGTCTTGTAATAGATAAGCAAGAAATCATTACTAAGGGGGTGCATATTTTGCGGACACGCGTTCCCATCCGCTTACTAACCATGTGGTTAGGCTTTTTCAAACATGCTATCGAAATTCGAATCGAAAGTGCAAAACCCTTGTTTAAATATTGCTGAACAGCAATTTCTGTGATAAAGTCTGTTCAATTTTCCCTGAATGTGATACCATATTGTCAAAATAGATACTCAGTATTTTGTTTTGAACTTAGATATGTATTTCAATACAACTTGTGAATACACTGTACTTGATTTTGAATACTTTAGATATTCGACGATTACACGACAAAGAGACTTGGTCTGTGGATGCAGATGATGCAAGGGGTGGCACTACTGTACTTGTAAGTACTTCATATTTACAGTTGGATACACTTAATATACTTAAATGTTTAATTGTTTTTAGAAATACTTAAAACAAATAACATTGATGTAAAAACGTTATAAAAGAGGTACTCGTTTTGGTACATGTACGTGCCATTTTATCTTCATTTTTTCAAGAGTTTAAAAAAAGTGCCGAAAGGACCTAATTAATCGATATTCATATATACATGTAGATTCTAATGCATTAACGCCGTCAGGCAATAATTTTATATTTTGAAAGCACATGAGATAATCAAACTGTGATTTAACTCAGCTCTATGTTCATATAAGTTTATTTTGATATTCTAATACATTTTTTTTTTCAGCCGGCGTTATTTGAAAATATCGTCAGTGAAACAGTGACGCATTTGCAAGAAGTAGTGCACGCCAAACCAGCCGAGCAAAAGGTTTTAGAGTTTTATATACAGGATATTAGTTTAACTTTATCTATATTGTATATTTGAATCAATTGTTGTTAAACTAAATTGATTTTGAACTTATGTTTTTTTTTTAGTTCATCTCATAAACCCAATTTTTTGTTTGGAAAGATCTTAAATATATTTGAAATATATATGTTCGATTTAAATACGTATTTGCTTAGAAATATATATGAACAGTCAATTTGATAAGATCTTTGAATAATTTTGATGATTTTTGTTTACAAAAAGTTTTAGGTTATTTTCACTGTATGCATGATTCAAAAATCTTTTTTTTTAAAAATACAGTTGTATTTTCCAAAATAGCGAAAATTGATTTATTTCATTAATGCACGAAACGCTTGATATTAATCTTGCAATAGATCTGTCATAAAAATGCAAGTAAAATTAACATAAGGAGTATATTTTTTTTCATCTGTTTCAGTTATTTGATGACGCTAGTATCAAGCAGCAAACCACAGAGTTGAGCATCCAAGTTCTGAAATCTTTCGCAGGCACTTTGGAGCAACTGGCTGTTGTAGGCAACGTGGAACGCGAAACGAAGGGGTTCGTATTTTTAAAAAATCCGATACAATGTAATATATAGACTTCTATAGTTAATAATTAATATACAGTATATAAATTATTGATAAAGCAAATAAGATTAACAAATAGGGTTGCATACCTGGGGGGATGGGAAACAATAGTGTTCAGTCCCTGACAGACTAGAGACATGTCTTTTACCCCAATCGAAGATATGGCCGATTTGTAAGGGCTCCGAGGAGTGTATCTGTTCGAATCTATGAATTTATATGTGGATTTGTTCTTGTCATAAAAATAGGCTAAAACGACCGGGGATTATCAAAATACACATTTTACCTAATTTTCATTGCCCTGCAAAAGGCTTCAATTGTTTTGAAAAGATTGTTTTCAATTGTTTAAAATATATAGGCCAATCGTGTGTTTAATACGAAAAGCAATATAGAACCATAACAAAAATTACATATTTTCCTACATTTTTTGGGTTTCTCTTTATATGTTTGATTATTATTTGCAGACGCAGATCGGCAATGTCCCCGGACATGTTCGAATCGGCAGACCAGGCTCACAGCATGCCCTCACTCGTAAGTTGAGACGAACCGAAGAATTTGTGTTTAATTTATGTTATTATATAATTTATATTATTGTGTTTGTTATATATTTTGTATGTTAAAAGGTTATCAAATAAAAAAATAACAGGATAAATTGCACAAATTAAAACGGCTCTTATATATTTGTGCTGAATGTGCATTTTACGTATAGTTGTCCCATGTAATCTAAATAAAATAGGTAGTGATTGATATACCGACGAGCAAACGAAACTTTACAATCTATACGTTTTAGTATATTTCAAAAACGGTTACAGCTATGCAGACAAAAATTTGGCTGAATGAATTCACATTAATCTGCAGCAGGATACCGAAGTTTCAAACCCGTAATGACTTTTTACCTTGAGTAAATTGCATAAAAAGTACTCACGTACCTAATAACGAGTACGACCACCCCGTGCCTTGAACAAAGCAGCGACTCATCTTGGCATAGAGGTAATCAGTCGATTGATTCGATACTGGGGAAATTTGTTCCACTCATCAATGAGCATCTGGCGCAGCTGGCGTAAATTCTGGGGTCCTGGTTGTCGCACTCTCCGATCCAGATGATCCCACAGGTGCTCTATCGGATTCATGTCTGGGCTGTAGACTGGCCAGGGAAGAGTAACAATGTGGTTGATCTGCAGATGATCTGTGGTACGCCTGGCTGCATGTGGACGTGCGTTATCATGCATAAATACGCTATTTGGATTGTTCCGGAAGTAGGGTAGAACGCGCGGTGTCACGACTTCAACGATGTATCGCTGTGATGTCAAATTATCCTCGATAACAACCAGTTGAGAGCGCCAACCGAATTTAATGGCTCCCCAAACCATAATGGATCTGCCTCCAAACTAATCAACTTCACGAACGTTGTTACGTTGAAATCGTTGTTACGTCGCCGATACACCCTTTGTCTGCCGTCAGCTTGAAACAGACGATACCGAGACTCGTCGCTGAACACCACACGCCTCCAGTTCTGTAAATCTCATTGTGCTTGGCCATGGTTAGCGGCCTATCGTGCCCGATTGCGCATCCTTTGCTCAGTCAAGACGGGTCCGACGTAAGGTCGGTACGCACGAATTTGTCTTGCGGAAAGACGTCTGCAGACCGTAAACCGACTTATTCTTTGATTGTTGCGCCCTGGTGTCTCTCTCTCTCTCGATGTTAATGTTGCTGTCCTGAACGGATTTCGAACGTGCTCGCGGACAATCGCTCGATTCTGGCGCGCTGACGTCACGCGTAGTCTGCCGCTTCTTGGGCGATCGGACGTTGTTCCTGTGGCTTGATGGCGCTCTTGAAGATTATAAACCGTCGCCCGACTACACCCGAACCGCTGAGCAACGTGTGTTGCTGATATGCCACATTCCAGCATACCCATGACTCGTTCCCTTTCTTCTTTGGAGAGGCGTGGTATGTTTCGTGTAGTGTTTCGCCAAAAAGTTGAATTAGCCACTTAACGCGTTTTTCTTTCCGAAAAGTTTCAGGGCAAGAAAAATGTTGTGTCATTGATTCTTGACCAAGTACCGTGTGGAATAGGGTATTGGTCGAATTGCGGTACTGTTTGTTAACGAAACATTGCACGGTTGAATGAACATGCCAAGTTGTGTTGAAGTGACCACACATGTTGTGTGTAAAATTAGATAAATCTTTGTTCCTTTGCTATAAAGTTATTAAAGAAATCTTTGTCAAGTTTCTTTTGCTCGTCAGTATATGATTGATATATTGATTTTTTGTTTACTATAAATTTAACGTGTAGTTGTCCGATGTACAATGTAATAGGAATATGATTTAAATCGATACAAACAAACCGTTGTATTTTAGATAATATCATTATAATATATTTCAAGCAAGAAATATATTAAGATAAGAATATATTAAGATAATATTTTATGATATTAGATGGTTTTTTAAATAAAATTATTAGGATATATTTAAACAAGAAATTAGTGAATGCTTTCGTTTATTATGACATAAGTAATATCAAAATGTATTAATTTATTTTATACTTACAGGATAAGCGGTTGATTGTAATGATGAGCAACTGTAACCATACGCGAGAACAAATAGTTCCCCGTCTCGTAGACAGTCTTGATAAACATAGCTATCCGGACACGAATAAAATCCAATCGGTAAGTCCCTAAGTACTTTTTTGTGCATGTTTAATCTTAATATCGATCCCAAGTTGTTAATCTTCTTTACTGGTGCATTATTTCGCAAGGATATTCATAGATTTAAGAGACCACATTTATCAAGACAAGAATAGAATTTAAAAAAAACGTTAGTTTTCTAGATATTTATCCCCCGTGAAAACGAGGGGATATAGGGTTGAGCTTGTCCGTCTGTCCGTCTGTCTGTCCGTCCGTCCGTCTGTCCCGCTTGATATAGGGTACTTTGTGCACGCGAGTTGGGTATGAAGGAGTTGAGTTAGAGGTTTCAAATTTTATACACGTATAAACCAAGGTCTGAAGTCGTGCCTCGTCAAGGTTTTATCTCGATCGGTTGAAAATTGTCGATTCTGGAGCACTTTGAAAATTGTCGATTTTAAACTTTTTTTTCAGATGCCAAGCACTTTGTGCACGCGAGTTGGGTATGAAGCAATAAAGCTAGAGCTTTCAAATTTGATACACATATAAATCAAGGTCTGAAGTCGTGCCTCGTCAAGGTTTCATCTCGATCGGTTGAAAACTGTCGATTCTGGAGCACTTTAAAATTTTTCAATTTTAAACAAATTCTCAGATGCCAAGCACTGTGTGAACGCGAGTTTGGTCTGATTCAATTAAGCTAGACATTTCAAATTTTATTCCCGTATAAACCGAGGCCTCAAGTCGTGCCTCGTCAAGGTTTTATCTTGATCGGTTGAAAATTGTCGATTCTGGAACACTTTGAAAATTGTCGATTTTAATATTTTCACCCGATGTTTAGTACTTTGTGCACGCGAGTGTGGTATGAAGGAATTGAGTCAGAGATTTTAAATTTAATACACATATAAACCAAGGTTTGAAGTCGTGCCTCGTCATAGTGTCATCTTGATCGGCTGAAAATTGTCGATTTTGGAGCACTTTAAAAAGAAGCGAAAAGTTCATATTCAGATGAGGAAATGTTGGTGATAATATACGATATTATCATTTAAGTAAACATGCTTATATAAGCATATTATTTTTTAGATAAGTGAAATGATACTTTCTTCACTTGTCTCGTCAGCTGCCTTCCAGAAACATTTCGCGTGTGATTTTATAAGCAATCATGCTTATATAAGCATATTTATAAGCAATCATGCTTACATCAGCATATTAATCAGCAAATAAC
>LQRL01171166.1:10788-22947 GCA_001703475.1 Hydroides elegans | reverse complement strand
TTACAAAAGTAATCGTGCTTATATAAGCATATTTGCTATGTAAGTTAAATGATACATTTGTTCCACTGGCCTTGTCAGCTGCGTCTCAAAAGTATCTAGGATGTGCTTATATAAGCATAATTTAATGTAATGAAATTATCGTTTTGCTTTACTGGCCGTCTCAGATGCCTCTCAAAAGCATTTTGGATGTGCTATATGACCTCGTGCTTATTAAAGCATACAATCTTAAAATGTGAGGATACTTTTGCCAACTGGTCTCGTCAATCCAAAAGATGTCTTCAGAAAGAAGTGAGTGATGATGCAAGATGTTACTCTGTTTTTCTTTCATCACATGATCTTGTTTTTTTGCAAAATAGTTCGTTATTTCCAAAGTTAATCTTAATAAAAACTGACCGTCCTGCATTTACGAATTGTTGAAGTTCACGGGGGATCCAAGGTCACTGACCTTCTAGTTACGCCTGTGATTGCATGTTCTAGCCTTGGTATTATTATGATGTTATACTAGTCTGATTACTTATTGTGAAGTTTAATTGATAAAGTTCAATCATACTGGAGAAGGGAAAAACGTGAATTCTCAGATAGTTTCAACCTCGACAAGCACCTTCTTGATTTCCAAGTGGTTATTGTTTATGAACAATGTAGAAATAAATTAATTTCCTATTATAAAAGATAATATTAAGACTCTCCAAATTGGCTTTCAATAGTAGGCTTACAGCACTATTATGACACGTTACTTTTAACAAAACGTCATTCATGTCACTTATCAACTTCATGTGAGCTATAAGCATATTTCTATGCTATGTTTATGACTTTCCTTTGCGTTTAGGCCTCATCATACTGTTACCAAGCCCTTGATGAAAAGTTATTTGACAACTACATTGAAGAGAAGGAGAATCCAATCATAGGTGTACTCGAACAAAACATGTATGGAGGCAACTTTGACTGGAGTAACTGCGCAAGGCCTAAAGGTTTGTGGAAGGCTATTCTCAACAATGCTTGAGATTTTTTTTGAACGGGAAAGGTATATATTTATATGTAAAAAAAAAACATTTCCAGTCTCACGTGCGCGATAAGCTCAAAATCTTAAGTTTGAAAATCGAAGGAAAGTGTTTCCGAGAGCGGTTTTTCACAACATTTATTATGTACAATATAGTCTACATTATAAGAATAATCGTATAAGATAGGTGTCTTGCCTGAGGAAAGTTTAAATTTTGAACTTATATTTCATCAACTTTAAGATTTAACTGTGTACCTTCAAGAGGATATTTTGTTGTTCCAGGTGTAAGGATGTATCTCAAAGAAGCGCTGCTGGGAATCATACAGGTTCATTCCGAGGTAATAATAATAATAATAATAATAATAATAATAATTTGCTCATTTATATTGCGCTTATTAAGCAATGCCACTAAGCGCTACAATTTTTAAGACATGTTACATATATACTAAGAACACTTTGTTACATTTATCGATCGGTGTAAGCAATCAATGTGTCAATTTGACGGCGCACACGGTGAACTCACCTAGGTTCTTTGGGCGACCATCTTACAATTTTAATTGCACACCATTCCAAAGACCGATCGATTAATCCCTAGGGGCCTGCATATTTGACATGAATCCTGGGCCGTGAGGGGATTCGAACTCACGTCCCTCAGATTCATGCTTGCTTGGCTGGCTAGCGCTTATACCAACTACGCCACCGTGCCCCCAATTAAGCATAGTATTTTCTAATATTTCCAATAAAAAAGTTATATAGAGTAAAACTTTATATACTAATTTTGGAATTAAAGGAATAAAGTAGACCCTATTTAAACCATAATTACTATTTTTGTTATCCAATATTTCAGGCCTATTCGATCAGCCCCAGTTTTTTGTGCCGCGCGTTATGTTCAGTTTCATTTTTCTTATAGTGGAGTTTTAGTAATAAAATTTAATTTCATTAAAATCATTCTTATTATTTTCCTATTATTGGTTTATACAGGTTTACTCGATCAGCCCGAGTTTCGTGCCTCGGGTTATGTTCAGTCTCGTTGAACACGTTATGGACGAGATTTCACGACTTTTCCAATGCGTACCCCAATTCAGTCCAAATGGCGCTTTACAGGTTGGTTTAACCATTTTACTTTATGTACTTCACTTAGAAAGTATATTAAGATAAAAACATACGGATTATGATCAATGATCGATGTTATTTATTAGAAAACGATATGAGATTTCACGAGTTTTTTCCAATGCGTGCCCCAATTGAGTTCTTATGACGCCCTGCAGGTTAGTTATTAACTTTATGTAATTCATCTAGAATGACCAATTTAAGTAGATAAAGATAAAAAGATAAGGATTGTGATCAATGATCGATATGGTTCACAAGAAAACCAAATGAGAAATCACGGCTTTTCCCATGTGTACCTCAGTTCAGTCCTAATGGCGCACTGCAGGTTGGTTACACATTATTTTTGTCTTGTCTCTTTTTGGAAATTTAACATGACCATAATTATAGATTGAAAAAAATATGAATTATGAATTTATAAAGGACCTACATATAATAATACATTGTACTAAACAAATATACATATTAACAAATTCTTTTCAATAGTTTAAAAATATTCATATATATTTTTTGAAGAAGAAAAACTTATTCATGGATCTCATTTTTGTAGGCGCGGTTAGAAATATTGGCACTGGAAAGAGCACTCGGAGGCTACAAGACTTCCGAAACTCGGTAAGTACACTTTTCAAAAAGTGTTTATATTCATGATGATTCTATGCAATCTGTTGTATAACATTTGTATTTTCATTCAAGATAATAAACGTCCGTTATATTTGTCAACATTTTTATGCATTCCAATGTGTAAACGTACATAGATATTTATTTTGAAGTCCCACTCTACGTACCTTTTGTTGCTTTGGGTACACTGTCAAATGACCACCTATACAATGGCATAAGCATCGATATATGCCTTTTCATGGTATATGTAAACAAATTTAATACATTTATTTTTCAGTGCTGCATTAAGTGAAGCCTTGAACTGTATCCCGGATATAACCAAAGAGGAAAACAGGTTTGTCATGTCTATTTATATAATTAATTCTCATATGTTTATTCATACCATCATTAAACTTTCATAAACATAACAGTTATCTTTGTTTTGTCATTCACATTCAATTAAAAGAATACAGCATCTGCATGCAAAACACACTTTAACACGCACTGCCAACGAAATTAACCTGTTTTCGATATGTTTAGAGACACTTGTTTTTTCTACAGGGTGATGGTAGATCAACTTAGTCGTTTCTAAAATGATATAATTCATGTTTATTAACATCATTCATTCTCATATGTTTGTACATCCAGTCAATTCCAATATTTTTCTATCTACAGGGTAATGGAAGATCAACTAAGTCGTTTCCAAAGCCAAATGCGAATCCATCTGATGTGTTTTCAACTCGACACCGAAACGTCTTAATAGTATCAAAAATAGATTTTTAAAAGGTTATGCTTAACATATTATAAGCATATAATAGTATCAAACATAGACTCATAATGGTATACTTAACATGTCTCCGGTCAAAACGTCTCTGGACAAAAAGTCCCCGGACATGAATTCATGATTTTGGCAAAATAGGACAAAAAGTCCCCAGTCGAAATATAAGATATTATTTTATCAATACTATTTTATATAACGGTTAACTATCATTTCAGAATGTATAACTTTTTATATGCTTTGAACAAAAATGAAAACAAATTTTTCTGAATTATATTTTGCCCGGGAACTTTATGTCCGGTCGTGTATGTCGTGTATTTATGTCCGGAGACTTTATGATCGGGGCCATTGTGACCGGGATTTGCTTAACATATAATACTGTTGGATCTTATCAGCAAATCACATTAAGTTGTTTGTAAATAACATATACTAGTTGAAAGTGTTAACAGAGCAACTTAACAGTGTTGATGTTATATCTAGTCATAGATAAGTACTTTGTTGTATTGCAAGAGTTATTTTGGAAGGAGTTGGTGAGTTTGGGGGAGGGATGTGCTCATAGTTATATACATTGTTTTGATGTAAGAGCTCTTAACATCTAATGATAAATCCTAACTTTAAAAAAAAATGATAATACTTAATTAAGTACAGTCAAGTTGTATGTGTAGTTTGTCCATGTCGTCATGTCAAGTAGAATAACTTGACACAGGAAAAAAATATATAAACGAAGGTTCAACGTCTATGTTAAGTTCACTTTAGTTGTAAATTGTACACTATCTTCTGAATTGATTCAAATTTTACTGAAATAAAGATGAATGTATATGAGGTGTCGAATTTTATTATCGTTTTGCTCTTTTGAAGGCATTAAGCATAATACATGTACACAAAACAGAGTTTTGCGAAATATCAGATTGATTCGTTCTTCAGTGTTGTTGACCAAAATCACAGTCAATGTGTACAGTTATGAATGAAGGTCTTCAATGCAGCGATGTATTTAGTTCAATGATTCCATGTATTTTCTGATTTGTATTCATAAATAAAGTAGTTGGCTTAATATTCACTAAATAATTTTTAGATATGCTTAAACTGGAATTTCTGGATGCTGATCAGCCTGTTCGAAAATAGCATTCAGGTTTAAGTCGACAGTTTACACTCCATAAACCTTCTCTCGTACTCTTTTCGCATACTCAATGTTTTCAAATATTTTAGTATTAATCATTAATTCTATTGTCTAGAAAGCATGGTTGACGGCAGATATACACGAGCTAGACAAAGAATATATTTTTATCGCTAACATGGTTAAAAAATGCAAAATGCTTAAAAAAGTGCACGCATTTAACACAACCACAATTATATTTTATTTTAACAATCTATCGGATTAAAACTAGGATTTTATGTATTGTTTACCATTACAAATAGTTTGCAAATAGTTTGAAAATGAAAAAAAGAAATCTGGAACTTTAGATATCATTATTTATTTCAAAACTTATGAGTGAAAAATGACGTATAATCAACAAAAATAGTTAAGTATAATTCAGAATAATGAACTAAATTACTTTCAAGCGAAATTTATTGAAAGAATAAGCAAACCTCTTACAAACCACAACAATCGCATATATTCAGATAGATAGATATTATTAAAATAGTGTTTTTATATCTTTTATTATATAAAATGTATAGGAAATATCATACATTTTATTCTCTGAATCAAATAATCATAACGAAATATCTTAATATTTATGCCGCTTATATTCTGATTAAATGAAGGTATCGCGTTCCTTATCTTATTAAAACATATCTAGTATGTACATGTTTTCAGATTATCGTATCTTATTATTTATTGCCTGAACCATTATCCCAAGTATAAGACCGAATTTGTTATTATTTTGATACACATTTATCATACGGTGCCATCGTTTAACAAGCACATTTCAAAATACACATTATATAATTTCATATATTGTCTTATATAAAAGATAATCTTTTAGAGTTATATATTGAATTTATGTTTCCAGAGTGTTTGTTATCAACCTTTATTAATCTAATTCAATAATTGTTTGCATGACTTGCTCTTAATATCATAAATCCAAGATGGTTGTTCTCAACGCAAGCTGAGAATCATGTCGATTGATGAGACCTGTCCCGGGCAGATTCAATGCAGTTCATATTGCTTACATGACCGCGTACCAAAATCATATACCCAAAGGTGGCTGTTTTCCACCCACGCGTCATAAGGGGAGACAAGACCAGTCACGGGTAGACTGTGCCATTGGCAGTCAGCGGTCAAGATAATAACTCGGTACTCCTCTGATTGTCGCACGATGAGAATAGATCCGTCGACACTAGCGCCACAGAGTTTTGGGAGCCTAATCTGTTGACCAATTGTTGCATTGCATGATTCAAATTCCTTTTTGAGAGTGCCATCGTGTGTGTATTGATGAATTTTGGATGGGTGTAAGAAAAGGGCAACATAAATATGATCCGCTGTCACTTGAATTGTATTAAACTGATTTTTGACATAGCCCTGGATGATGAATTCCTTTTGTTTTATGTATGCTTTCTCATCTTTTAATTGTCTCCATATGCACACTTTTGACCTTCCATTGTTTAACGCATACAGTGTATCACCCATAATAGATACATCACATATATCTCCACTCATGATTGTGCTCAGGATGTTGCCATTTGAATCACCTATATGTAATCCATCAACTGCGGCAAGTGCAAGACCTGACGACAATTTTTGGAATGAACGAATATTGCCGATTTGTTTAAACTGAATTGTTCTTGATATAATTCCATCTAATGTGTATGCGTCGATTCGGTTTGTATTGTGCTTGAGGAACCATAACTCGTCACCTATCTTCTCGAATTTTGGACGTTCTCCCAAATCAGTTATTTCCTTGACGAGTGTTGTAGTCATTGTGTACATAGGGGTAAGTGGTTGATTAATAAATCTAGATGTAATGGGCGGATTCTGATTTTTGTTAGTGTCACCGATTTCCTTTCTCTGCTTGCTCCTTTCTATTAAGCCTATTGTATTGTCATTTGAAACACCAGCGTCTCTAAACTCCGTGGAATAAACATCGATGGTCCCCTTTTTGTCACTTTTTTCGGCTGCATGGATGTCAAAACTCTTCCGTATGACAGCCTGGTATAACTGAAGCAGACTGGTACCCTGAGCGATATTCATCGTGATTTCACTTAAAACCAGTGTATTTTCTTTGGTTTGGATATCTAGTTCGATTCGTTTTCTAAGTGTCTCTATCTTTTTGAAGTCTTCATCCCTCTTCTCATGTAACATTTGTTTGACCTTTTCGTAATCTTCCTTGGCTTTACGCAGTACTTCAGCGTATTTTTCATCTACCTTCTTCTCTTGTTCTTCATATTCCTTCTTGGTTTCTTCACCTTGCTTTGTTAAATCATCGAGTTGCACTTTGTCGCTCACAACTGTTTCTGCCATTGTTGCTGTGTTGGTCTTCATAGACGACAGTGCGCTTTCGGATGCTTTTGCAATCGTTTCTGCTTCGTGTTTTTTATGGTCGGTTCCATTACAGAGCATACAAATAAGTTCATTGCAGTCCTTGCAATGAAGTTTTACTAACTCTCCAGAATGATCCGGATGCTGGCAATAGACATGCTTATCCAGAATCGGTTTGGCTTTCGCGGATAACCTTTCCCATTTATGATGCTTCATAAAGTCGAATTCATTATGATGATCACGACAAGAGTCACAAAAATTATCCTTACAATCAAGGCATCTCCATGTTGGTGTTTCTTTCTTACACTTTTTACAGTGGAGCTGTTGCTTTCCATCGTTTTGTGCTATTTCCAGTAGATCCTTAACACACGCTATGGACTGTACGCTATCTTTCGGTGTGCGTTGACGACAAACAGGACATTCTATTGCGTCTGGTGTGATATCCTTGATTGGTTTCATGTCATCTATACACCCTTGGCAGAAGAGATGCAGACATGGGAACGCCATTGGATCGGTCAATCGGACGAGGCAACTGGGGCATTTGAGATGCGTTTCTTTCTCGGTCATATTCGAAGCCGCCATCCTTTGTTTGATCTCTGGAAGGCAAATACAAGTCATGGATATTTGGTATATTAATCATTGAATAAACATGGCATGATAAATGGTAAGCATATTTTGTCAATTTTAATACACAATATGCATACCTATCCTTTTGTGCATGTTGTCGATAGATGGGACACATATTAAGATTGTTATAAAACAACATTTTAAAACTTATATACTAAGCACTAAACAGCATTAATCATTCCTCATTTATCACAGAGAAAATTATATGTCTCAGGCCATCTTTGATATCAGGGTATATAAAGCTATCCATTGGTAAATTAAGTTACCTTGATTACCTTAGGGTAACTAATAGGAGGACTCTAAGGAGGGGAACTGTGAGTTCAGCATTCCACCCTGCTTTGCAATCCAATTTTTGTTCGCTTATTGCAATTCACATCAATTGTGTAGGTCGTAATTATTGATATGATCTTATAAGTAATCATCTAAGGAAGTGGGGGTGGGCACTTGTTGATGAGCTTCCAATTTATCAATTACTTTAAGTAGGAGTAATTGAGATGTTGAATAAGAATAAATTCGATGATAAACGCCGATATGAATTTCAAAATACGGCAAAAACGAATTACAAATGTTATATAAAATCAGACTCTATGCTATGGAAAAAAGATTATTTTGGCTTGAAACACAAATACATTGCCCAACCCTGGCAATCATATTTAGATAAAATCAAAAACAAATTGAGAAACCTTTTTCTTAAAGATTCAAAGTAATTATATGAATGTACTGTTTTGTCGGTTCGTTTTATTTTTATTGGTCAATCATTTTTGTCTTATTTGTAATAAGCGACGCGATTTTGATCGCAAAGAAGGGTATATGTTCGAATTGCACTTACCCTCCTCCGATCACTCCCTTTCAGACCAAGACTGATCTTATTAAGACTAATCGCGTGTAATGTTACTTGCAACAAGTCACCCAGATAGCCATGGACAAATAAGGGTAACTTTTATAACCCTAACGCAACAAGGGTAACCAAAGTGTCATTTTCCCATATCGTTCCTAGATCAATGAGCTCTACAGATAATTTATTGTGTTCAGTTTACATTCAAACCGATAAATAAAATCTGCTAATGACAATAAGTTATGTTGATATTTAATATAGATGGTTATGCTCAATCATAAATTAACATTTAACCCTCTTTTCAAATTGTAAATTTTTTCCCTAATGATTATATGCACTTTATACACAGATGTACAGGTTACAAATTGATTGATTATATAATTTGTATCAATTAATCTTATATAGATTAAAAGTGAATAATTATATGCAGGACTTTCGGTAAATCAACATTGTTTGACCATACAAAAATCTAATCATAAATGTTCTAAAACTAAAGCGCTGGCTTTGTGTCTCTATAACAACCAGTATGAATAGTTGTTTCATTACAAAATGAAAATGAACCAATACTTACATAAATTGGATTTTGCTATGAATTTTATTTCCCTTTTCTAATTTGTGACACTACTGCTAAAATATTCATAAGATAATTCGATTTATTATATCCCAAACTGCATAATATATTTTCAGCTATATTTTATGTAATAGATTTCATCGAGTATTTGCTTATCGGTTATGTTGTGACACAAATAACTATGTCAAGAACAATTAACATTGCATAGGAAATTATATCGAATATAGTGTTCTAGCCTTGATTTGGATCAATAGCAAAACCCATATATATACTCTGTTTAGAACGCGGTCAATATATAAGTATAAACGTGTATGTGAAGGCCGCTGCTCTGAGGCGTTTCTATTATAATCATATGTGTTACTTTCTCTTTAAATGCTCATATATCTTTGAAATAGCATTTTAATGATGAAAAATACATGTTTGTTTTCTTCTATGTATTTGACAAATATGATTAAGTTCAGTATGATTGTAATAACATGATTTAGGATATGTTATCCTTTTTTACATATCTATGTCTTTCTTTATTTCATATGTTAGTTATGGTCTGTGATTCAATATTTGATCATCATATACATATGGCTTATTTGGTGTGAGCGGACAATAGAATACAATACAAAATTTATTAGAAATGATTATGTGATTCAAAATTCATCTGACAAATAATACCGAATCACTCAAAGGTAAAAGAAATCAATATGGCAAACGATCTCATCAGGACGTCCTAATCACAAAGCTGCTACGAAGTCAATATGAGACGTATCAGGGACAGAGTTAAATGGTCCCATAAGAATTTTGAAATGGCGTGACACATCCGGATATCCGATATCCAGAGTACGACATTTATTGGACGTCTTTAGAACGTGGTTTAATTGTCTTCTTAAATATGCTGCTAATCAGACGTTCATTTGACATTACAATATGACAATGAAAAAACATTGTTCATTGGTCGGCGCCCAATCTGACGTCCCTAGGACCTCATACAAAGACCATATTCCTGGAAATTGTCATTGTGTATTAGCCCTCATAATCCCCTCTCCATGAATTGATTTTTTAAATAATTTATTTTGCAATAGTTTTATTTCGTTGCTCCTCAAATTGCCAAATATTAAGTAAAGGTTAGATAACCGCATACATATTGACACAAATATTAACACGTCATAGTGATTATTTCATTCTAAAATCCCACTTACTGCAATAGATATTGTTTACATGACTGCGTACACCAATCATAAACCTAAAGGTGATTGTTCTCAACACGCGCATCATGTGGTATAGTAAGACCAGTCACGGCTAGACTGAGCCATTGGCCGTCAACCGTCACGATAATGACTGGGTGCTTCTCTGATTGCCGTATTATATGAAACGATCAGTAGGAAAACCATACATTGACAATTTTGTTATCAATTAAGAATTGAAAACAATTACCCATTCTTAAACCCCAAACTATTGCAATAGATATTGCTTACATGACTGAGTATCCATATCATAAACCCAAAGGTGGTTGTTTTCCACACAAGCATCATGTGGACTGACGAGACCAGTCATGGATAAACTATGTATTTTGCCGTCAGCAGTTAAGACTACGACTGGGTACTTTGAATGGCACACAATTAGCAATGATCCGTCTATACATGCACCACAGAGTTTTGGCCACGGAAATGTCTTATCAATCGTTCCACTGTATGATCCAACTGTTGTTTCAAGAACGCCATCGTGCGTGTATTGTTGAATCTTGGATGATCTATGGTAAAACAGGGCAACATAAATGTGATCCGTTGTCACTTGAACCGTGTTGTAGAGACTTTTGTCATATTTAATGACTGTGAATTCCTTAAGTTTTGTGTATGTTTTGTCATCTTCTGATCGTTTCCATATGCCTATCTTTGCCCTACCATTGTCCAACGCATAAAGTGATTGGCCCATGACGGAAACGTCACACATATCTCCACTCATAATTGTGCTCAGGATGTTGCCATTTGCGTCACCTATATGTAATCCATCAACTGCGGTCAGAGCAAGACCTGACGACAATTTTTGGAATGAACGAATATTGCCGATTTGCTCAAACTGAATTGTTCTTGATATAATTCCATCTAATGTGTGTACGTCGATTCGGTTTGTATTGTGCTTGAGGAACCATAACTCGTCACCTATCTTCTCGAATTTTGGACGTTCTCCCAAATCAGTTATTTCCTTGACGAGTGTTGTAGTCATTGTGCACATAGGGGTAAGTGGTTGATTAATAAATCTAGATGTAATGGGCGGGTTCCATTTCTTGTTAGTGACACCAATTACCTTTCCTTTCTTACCCCTTTCTATTGAACCGATCCTATTGTCATTTAAAACAATGGCGTCTTTGAACTCACTAGAATAAAGTTCAATGGTTCCTTTTTCTTTAGCAGTTACAGTTGCGTTCATATCGTAACTCTTACGTATGACAGTTTGAAATAACTGAAGCAGATTCGTACCCTGTGTCGTATTAATTGAGATGTCTTCTAAGACCAGGATGTTCTGCTTGGTTTGGATATCCATTTCGATTCGTTTTCTTTGTGTTTCAATTTGGTTGTAGTCCTCATCTCTGTACTCTTTTAATTTTTGTTTGACTTCTTTGTAATCTTTCTTGACCTTACGCAGTACTTCAGCGTATTTTTCATCTACCTTCTTCTCTAGCTCTTCGTATTCCTTCTTAGTTTCCTCACCTTGCTTTGTTAACTCATTAAGTCGCACTTTGTCGCTCTCAACTGTTTGTTCTATTGTTGCTCTGCTGGTCTTCATAAACGACAGTGCGCTTTCAGTTGCTTTTGCAATAGTTTCCGCCTCGTGTGTCTTATGTGTAGTTCCATTGCAGAGCATACAAATAAGTTCATTGCAGTCCTTGCAATGGAGTTTCACTAATTCTCCAGAATGATCAGGATGTTGGCAATAAACGTGCTTATCTAGAATCGGTTTAGCTTCCGCGGATAGTTTCTCCCATTTGTGATGTTTCAGAAACTTAAACTCATTGTGATTATCGCGGCAAGGATCACAGAAGTCATCTTTGCAGTCGAGACATCTCCATGTTGGCGTTTTCTTTTCACATTTGCTACATCGGCGAATCGGCTTCTTATCATCGTTTTGTACTATCTCGAGTAGTTCCTTAACACACTCCATTGACTGTACACTATCTGTT
>LQRL01171149.1:0-11617 GCA_001703475.1 Hydroides elegans | reverse complement strand
ATTTAGAGAAAACACCCTGTAAGGACCAATCGGATGAAACCGTTGCAAAATTTCTTCAAGCGTTACAACCCTATAATCTGACCAAAGCCGAGAAACTACAGCTGCTAAATCACCGTCCTGCTACGGCGGTCGAAATTCAGCTAATTATTGAGGAAAGTGAGGAGCGGTTGACAGAAGAGCAAACGGAAGAGATCATTCAATTGATGAATCAGCTACTTCCGGAACAAGAACAGGAAGCGGAAATGGACACAGAGGAAGTGACGTCATAAATTGTGTTGTTTACATATCGTGGTTTTGATTATTTGTTTTGAATAAACTTGTATGGAGGACCTTATTGACATCTACTCTTAGTTGTGAAATTTGAAACAAAAGGAAGTGCGTTGTCTAATCTTTTTCTTTAGCGAATGAAAATAGGTTATCGACGACAATTGTTTGAGAACTTCTACGCTACAAAAGAATTCTGTGATATGTAAATTATGTAGCCGTGTGTCAAGCTTATATGTAATTGGCAAATAACGAAAATTCTGCTGTGAATTAAATCTTGATCAATGTCAAAATATTAAAACGGATTGTATTTTTTTCCTTAATTGTATAGAAATTGTGATTGAGGAAATGGCGGACGAATTTGAATACGAGCCAATTTTCCTAGAGGATCCCACTTGGGATAAAATTGTGTATTATTTATTGTTAGTGCCTTCTACCTTTCCTACTGTCATTTTCTTTCTCCTTCTTGCTTGGATTGGGCGTAAGTTTTTTACTCATAACTGAAATGGTATCGGGAAATTTGGCTGAATTATGGCAAAAGCTGTCCCACATTCTATAAAGAAAAACAGAACGAAACTAGTGTAAAGGGAAAAACCAACTCATACTTAAGGTATGTTTCCAATTTAATGGCTGGTGCAAAAGTTACTGGAAATGGATATGTATAGTGCTCTGATGGTTCAGAACCCAAGGGGCGAGTGTATTTTCGGCGGAAAATGTTCGATTTTTGGTGAAGGTGCTAAAATAAGCTTCTTGATAAGTTCATAAATATTTATTTAATTCAATGATTAAGCTATCATTTATGTAAATTATCTATTAAGTGAACTTGTCCATTTTCGCTTGTTTTTATTTTTTATCTTTATTTATTTTTTTTTCATTTTACTGCATTTCGACATGCTTGGTTATGTAAGAACATTGTTTGTTAATTAATAATTTTGTGTATTGCGTATATAAAAGAAATGTATATTTCTAGATAAATAAAACGTCTAAATATAATATCTCTCTTTTATTGCACATTTTATCGGAGGACTTCAGTCTAAAAATACATAATATACTATTTCAGCTCTATGACACTCTTTTTTTCATCGAATATTCAGTCTTCATCGACAAAACATTGCACTTTAACAAAATGTCTATACTTGAAAATCTACAAATCTATATCTTTCTAGCGTAGAAAAGTCCTCACTTGGCATTTCGAACATTAACTTCACAACTGTAGGGCAAGGTATTTTAATGAATTACCGGTACCAGCTTTCATTATATAAATATAACTATACAATAATTATATAGTCTGAAAGTCACATGCAAAAAAATATATACCTATAACGTTGTGAACTTGATGTAATCAAACATACTGCGATAAACATAAAAATCGCGTACAACTAAACACTTATTTTATCAATCCGAATTAACAGTTCCGTTCGTCATCAAATGCAACAAAAATGAAAACTCGAAAAATGCTGTATGTGGGCTCATTTGTCTATATAAAATCATTTGTCTATATAAAATGAAAACTATCAAAAATATGAGACGCCTTCGCATAGAACACAGTCTCTATATAAATAAATTTAACAACCTCATGTTCAACTTGTTATTTCATTGAAGTCACAATTCGACATCATCACTAAAAAAAACTGATGAATGTTATCACTTATTAGCACCATCGACCGCTTGTTAAGATTCGTCATGCGATAGTCCTTTGTAACTAGAAAAATGCAGTTAACACAAAGGGGGATATCGTCAAAATCTTACAAACTCATATCATGGTTTCATTTAGATCACAGGTTTTGATATTGATTCACTAGGGATTGTGTTCAAACTCATTAACAGAAGCGGATTGTTGACGTTACACAGACCAATATGACTAATTTCAAAAACTAAGTTTTGACTCCATGTTAAATGTTATAACAAACAGGCCCTGGTCTAAACTTCGGCTGTGAAATTGGCCCTTAAATTCTCAAAAGACTAACCGTAGTGCATTAAACATTTTATTTTATATCCATTGCTTGATAAAATCAAAAATGAAACGCTACTCTTCACAATCAAATAACGATTTTTGCTCCTATCACATATAATAATACAATGAAGAACTTTTGAAACATATACATGTATTTGCAATAAATTAATTCTAAGCGCTAGCTCTAAGATTTGTTTTGGTATTTTACAAAGCATATTGATCTGAAAGACTATATGAGCTATAAAGACAGTAAATAAACTATTACTTTTTACAACAAAAAATATAATAATCGTAATAACAAATTATAGAAAATACAAACTCATACATCTATATGTATAAAACCAATATCAAAATTGAGTAATTTTGCATTTCATCAAGCAATTTATGATTTAATTTCGATCCAGCAAAATGTTCAGACTTATTGACAATTGTAGGCATATACAAATAATTTATATAAATAAGAGGTATCTTTCGAAGAACACAATACAGTAGGTTTATACTGGTATGAAATGGGTATACTTTTTATTAATATACACCAAAGTATATTCATTCAAATTAATTCGAAGTAATGTTTGATTTAACACGTTTCCTTTTGGATCTAGGGCCACGCAATGTACACTTTATGTGCGAATACATTATTTCAATCAAGAACATTTATTGTTGTTTGATATTCATACCACTGTGCTATGTGTTGACGCTCGATTACAATTGAATTCAATGCTGATTCGCGTGTGATTCCAAAGTCCTAGGTCACATTTATAATTCTTTTACTTTTTTATTGAAAAGAGTCCACTGCACCCGTTTATTATTCGCGTTATTCATTGATTTCTACTTCAAGAAATCTGTCAGTTTTTTGCCTTTCAGCTTTTTCCATACTATGCACATGGCGTTTTGATCACCCCGACCAAGATTACAAGAATATGAATCAACCACCGGTTTTGTCAAAAGAACCGAAGCCTCAATGTTTACAAAATATAATATCTGACCACATTGAGTGTTTTTAACATGCAACAAATTCATGAAAACTTGATGTCGCGCTACTTACTATGAAACAGTCGTTGTGGAATTTGGCTCATTACATCATTATGATTGACAGCTATTCCAAATGATTGACAGCTATCAATGTACTGATTGAAAATATTCATATTGATTGACCGTTATCAATATATTGAATGACAAATGTTCAAAATCATTGACAGCTATTCAAAATGATTGGCAGCTATTAAGAATTGTAGAATGCTATTCCGTTAAATAGAAGCTACAAACTCAGGTTGTTGTCACAAGATTTATTTCTTCTGTTTGACTGCTTTTAATAATGATTGACAGTTCTTCAAACTGATTGACAGCTATTCCATTGATTCAAAGCTACAAACTCAGGTTTTCGTCACAATGTTAATTTCTTCCGTTTTCCTTTGCCCTTTAAATGTCTCGTTTTCAGTTTTTCGAGTTCGGATTTGCGTCGCATGACAAATTTCAGTTCTTGCACATCCTGTTTGATTGCATAAAAAACGTTGCCTTTGTCAGGAATCTGAAGCTCTGTGGGGGAAATTATAAAGATTATATTAATTTATAGTAAAGTACAAAATTACATAAGACACATTCGTAAGCATTGGTTTAAACAAACATATATGTAGTTTTACCCAAAATAGTTTTATACAAAGTACCAATATTCCTGTGGAAAATGTGTGGATTATATGATATGATGTGGGTTTGATAATAGGTCATAATATGAAAATCAAAATAGGTGTGAGGCTTTAACTCATCTAAACCCAAACCGTATTTTGATGTATTTAATAACCTTGATAATTCCTAAAAGAGCGAAACGTTATTATTCACGGTATTTAGGAAGAGTAAATTACGTCATAACGCGGTGGCGAAAGAGTAAACAAATCAAGGCAAGAACGTTGGGAAATTGACTAAAATCATTTTTGGTACAAGCAATAATTTAAATACCGGTAAACTAAAACAATGTCTTTACGTTTATCTTAACGAAGCACTTAAAATCCTAATTATAGTGCTACATGATGATAAACAGATATCGTATACAACCGTAGTCACGTACCTCCATCGGCATGAACTTGGAAAAGCACAAAGTGGTCTGGCATGGCGTTGTCGATGTTGAATTTGAGCAGAATGTTGCTTATCACAGTCTTGGTATGGTCAGAATTCGTCAACTGAAAAAGGAAACAATTTAACTAATAAACAATAGGTTATTTGTATTTTGTAATGGGTATCGCCAGAATTTGTTAACTAACAAAATACAAATAAAACATTATTAAGCAATGGTTATCATTTTCGATCTTTTTTTCACTACACTATTTTTATCATTTCAAATTTGATATATTTCGATTATTCTAAAATTTGTGTTAAATCCGCGGTAATCACTAAGTACTAGAAATTGTTATTCGTACGTAGGCCCTATGGCTTTTGTCATTGCTATTGTGCATATTCAAAAACATAACATATAGTATTCCAAGTGCACTTACGAGTATGCTTTTGTAGTAGTTGCTATAGTGGCACTCGGACACCTCGAGAAACACCTTGACGACCAGTGACTCGGGCGATTTCCATGACGACGGAGTGACGTCATCGCTTAACGTGGAGAGAGCGGACACTGACACCGAATGGCGTAACTGAGCGTTGGAAACAAAAGTAGAGAGAATCAAATTTCCATGTAGGCCTATATCAATCATAACATGACAGCTAAGTTGGATACAAACCCAATATATTTTACATTATTTATAAAGATTTGAACATCAAAATCAATATTTTTTTAACGGCTGAACAGCAAATACGACTAAAAATTAACGATCACGGTACGTCCGATCTTTTAAGTGCATGCGATTAAAGCAACATAAAATATACAAAAGAGCCTCGCTAACTTGAACACAGCAAAAAACTTAATAATAAGTCTCATCGATTGCAAAATTTCCTTTTTCATAATATTTATCGAATTAACTCTAACGAAACCCCTACACAATTTGACTCACCGACGGTCGAGTCCCAGACACCGGCGTCGATTCGAACTCTGGGTTGCTATAGAGACTCTTTGTGTCGTCATTACTCGTGTCTGTGACGTCAGTGGTGCTGTCGTCATTAGATGACGTAATGCCCAATAAATTCTTTGGTGAGAAGAAGCCGAGACTATAGGAAATAAAAAATAGGCATAATTTATCACAAAGGCCAGATTGAAATGTTTTACATTGTAATTGTACTGAATTACTTGATATAAATTATATTAAAACGACAACACATGAATCTGATTACATTCAAATGATAATTCTTGCTAAAACATACATTTTCTTTTTTTTCAGCTATATCTTTTTGTTAAAAGATGGGATACATAAAAGAAATCCAATACAATTCTAAATTTTTAATTGCGTATTTTGATAACTGATGGGTTTTTCTTCACTAAATGAGCGGGTTAATCAGATCTTCAAGCGTGTTCCTGTTATGCTTGAAACTTCTAATTTATTAGAAACTGATATCCTACTCGAGTATTTATGCCATCAAATTTTACAAACTCACCTGGGCCGCTTTCGATGTCCCTTCGTTGTCGTAGGGGTAGTTGGCACATAGGGTTCAATATCACAACTCAGCTCATAACTCTCCTTCTCATCATACACCCTTATATTATAAAACCACTCAAAGAATCCCCGATCCGGTCGTATCCGATACATTTGTGCCGATGACTGTAATAAGCGGATTTGCGCTAACAGTTCGAATTCGCGGCGTTTTTTGTCGAAGTTTATTAAGCCGTCTTCGGTATAGTCTTTAGTGGCTGTGTCGAGCATGACTAAGTCGGTGAGGAAGATGCCCAGGTAGGGGATGGTCCCCTGAACGGTTTGGTTCTGAAAAATGTGCAAAAAATAATGAATAACAGGCCGATTAATTATAGTGTCGACTTGATGTTTGAAAGACTTAAAATTTGGCAAACGAAAGCCCATTTTGAAGAAACCGAAAACAAATAAATGAAATTATTCCTAAACAAATAGGGCTAGTTTTGAAAATTCTGGACATGTGGGTAAACTCATTGAATTGTATATCTTTAAATTACAACCATATTTCAGACCTCAAGTCTTGCACAACCGCTTAAGCAAACATAACCCAAGTGGTGCATGCTATTTTTTGAATGCTTTATTTAAGAAATTTGATTTTTTTTTTAATTTAGCCTTATGCATACGAGGTCGAAGGCTTGTGACTTTCGGCGTCCAATGGTGCCCGTCCAACCGCTGTTTTTGCGCTTGTGGCCGCGAATCGTCGCTGTTGATTCGGGGTCAGCGAACTTCGCTGTGCCTTCCTGTTAAGGAGCAAAATAAAAACGTTCTCATAACGAATCATTAATATTTTCGATTTCAACCGGATGATAATGTAAATTAAAGCTTGAAAATACCAAATTTTATGGTGTAGCTGCGAATAGTCGCCTCGATGTCGAGGTTCACAAAATTTGCTGTACTTTCTTGTTCGGTTTTGAACCTTTTTAATATCTCTTAAATAATGATGCATTAGGATGTTATCGGCCAGAGTTAGTTGTTTTAGTGCCTTTGTTAACCAAGATAAAGTTAAATTCTGTTAAGGCCTACTGCGTCGTTTTGAAATAGTTTTTATACGATTACTTTCATCGTGAGTTGTATTTTTACTTTTATGCTCAATTATAACCATTGTAATGTGCTCCTCAAAATCATCCCAGATAGGTTAAGCTACATGTTTGCACTTTTTCGCACGTACCATGACAAGAAGCTCGCGTGACATGATTTGATTGTTTTCTTCGGAGAAGATTTCAGAGTGCTCCTCAAACAGCTCCATCTTCTCTCTGAAAATGAAATTATATGAATTATTTGACTAGACCACTACCATATTTAGGTGTTAATGTGGTATATTCTTAGACAATCAAAATTCAGAAATATGCCGCTAGAGAGAACCTAAAATTATTCGCTATGTCTTATATAAGCCGTCGATTTATAAACTGCATAACGATTTCTTATCATGTTCCCAGATATATAAGCAACATACATGTATATATCTTTCCCAAAAGTGAGTAAGTGATCATCTTATTTACTTTGATTACATTAAATGCTAAATGGATTCAATCACACATTCATATGTCATTATGCTAGTCACCAAATTACCCTGTCCTGAGAATAAAAATTGTCTGAATCGTTGGGTTCTTACTTTGAAATTGCTGCCCATACTTTCTTTAAACGAAAAACTGCGTTTGACTGAAGACCGGATACGATGGCTTTTAATGACGAAAAGTTTTTAAGTTTCCGTAGTTCCTGAAAATAAAATATATGGACAACGTTATCAGATACACGGTCGTTTCAATAGAAAAAAAATATGATGGTTAAAAAACTTGACCCTATTTCGGATTAAAACATTATACTTAGGTTATTCGGATTATGAACATTCTTATTTGAACAAATGAACGTCCGTTTAATTTTTTTTTTTCATTGTATTTCAAATATTCAAAATGACCAATGTCGAATTATTGTGTGAATTTCACGATACAATGCTTTCCATTATCTTACAACGAATTCATGCGATAACAAAATAAAAACACAAGCAATGTAAGCAACATAAGTAATGTTAGCACACATATGCAACATACGCATCATAAGCACTGAAAACTATGTAAGCAGCATAAGCAATATATAAGCAACTTACTTGAGCAATGTCGATCCATTTCTCAATGACTATGGCTCGTTCCTCTGCAGGCAAGTCTGGCCGTTTTAATACTGTTGCTACTACCCTGCAAAATGGGAAAATTGTATTTCATGACATGCTTTATTGTTTGGTTGATTCAATCTACATTTTTTCTATGGCACCCTAGGAACTAGCAACATTATTCGATTTTGTCAAATTTTCGCGTTGCTATTTGAATCTTGTATTTTATTAAACCGTTATATTTTATATCAAATTATGGATGTTATATAACTGTCATAAATGTTATATTACATAAATAGAAGTCTATGATCCATAAATAAACCAAAGAGTTTATCTATCTATCCTTTTGTGTTTCAATGGGCTTTTTTTCTAAATCTTCTAAAATATATCATTAGATTTCCAAAATGTTTACAAGCGTTTTATCTTTAGATCACAATAAATGTCGGTACCACTTGAGAAGACATTAGCCCATGACAAATGACCAAAAATTGAACTCACCTGTAAGATACATTGTTGAACTGCTCCACCGTTGCCATAACACTAGGTGCTTTGTTGTCCTTTTTATTGCGACACGACCACACGGAGCCAAGGCATTGGTGCGGAACTACCTTTTTGAACAACTCCTGTAAACGAAATATAATAAATACTGCTGTTCTGTTTTGTGGAGAATAGGTGCTTAAAATTTGTATAGGCCTAATGTATGTCAAGGACAAATATTCACAATGTATTCTAATCTGGATGCCAATTCAAGTAGAACTTCAAGTAGAAACTTAATTTTTACGTCATCAAATTTTTATTTTTCGTGTGTGAAATATTGATTTTTTACTTAAGTTGAATCGATACCAAAAACCACTCAATAACGCCCGCAAAGCAGCACGAGTTTTTCAGCAAAGATGTTTTTGAAAGTGACTCGAAATCCTAAACGGCCATGCCTCCCTCTTTTTTTTCTTAATTCGAATAACCCTTAAGCCACCCTCCCCTATCCCTGAACCAATCGGCCCAGTTCTACTGTTATCACTCACTGAAACAATGTACATATACGTAAGCTGTTTTTTTTTTTTCACTCACCGAATCGATATATGTGAGTTGTTCGGCAAACGTGTCCTCTGGTATAGACTCAAAGTCGGTGAACTTAAAGAAGTAACCGGGTGACTCACAATCCTCAATGTCCACTAACGTCAGCTGTTCCATCAAAGGAGACACGACATCCTCAACTGAAACAGAAAATGCACAATAAGATATAAAATGTCGATCAAATACTACTTTTTGAATAAGAAGATCGGATATTTTTGGTTTGATTCACTGTATTGATGTATGAAGAATTTTGTCAATTTGACCGATTTTTTTTTCGGCCCAGCTAAATCAATCATTTAGAAAATCAGTTAATCCGTTAAGAAATTGTCGGCACTTTATTGTTTTTTTTTTTTCAGGTGCGGATCCAGGAAACTGGGGGAGGGGTTGCTAATATACAAGATATTTAATCCAAACAGGGGGAGCAATGTACTTTTTTGTTAAACATAACAAGAGACAAACGAGAGGGTCTCCCTCTAAACCTTCTTTGACCCATAGTCATACTCACCAATAATAGGCCGAGACAGTTGCTCCCACCCACTATACCGCTCCAGACATCGCTTCGTCCTATCTTCAAGATCCGCACTTTTCATATGTTTACACGCAAATGTCTTTATTGATGAGAGACATGGAAAATTGGGAGGTTCATCGAAATCATCTGGATATGTGTCGAGCCACACGGAGATGACCGTTTTGATTGATCTATGATAACGAAAAAAAACAAAAAGGATGATCTATGCCTTAGTGCTCGAGTTATTTTAAACTATTAGTAGGCTTAAAATTTTTAGTCACATAATCCTAGATCACATGGTTACATATTTAGACTGAGTTACACTTATAATAAATGCAGTTGTGGTCTACCGTTATGGTGCGGTCAAAATGAAATTGGAGACAAATGACCCATCCATATCTTAAGTTTGCAGCCAATAATGTACGAGTCATACTCATATGTTATTTGTCTTATTTTATTGCAAGGCTAAATGAATGTTTCTATTTTTATTTTATAAATTGATAAATACATATAGTATAAAAAAAAAACAATTTTAACAAATTCAGTGCCTTACTTTAAGTGGTACTGCTTTTGTTCTTGTTTCAATTTCCGATCGATCGCCATACTTTTGTATCTGAAACATTTTAAACAAAACATACATTGTGATTAATTGTAAAATTATTTGTAACAAGTGGACCCGGAATATTATAAAGCTGTTTTTGATGACACATCGATATATGATCAAAGGTCGGTCGTCTAGACATCTTCATCGTTAATTATGAGAAGTAAATTTATTTTGATGCTTTCATATAAAATCACTCATAACTTTACAATGTTGCATATCATTCTCATTGAGTTTTTTTTTTCATATAAACATAGCAATAAAGCAACACAGGAAATGCAGTTCGAAATTCGGTCATTCCATTCAATTAAACGAAACCCCAAAATATCAAATATATCCATGTTTTTACTCCATAATTCCTTGATCGGTACCGCCCTTCTCAGCTTCCCCTTCCCTCCGACCTGGCCCCTCCGATTTCACTAGCTAAAGAGTGCCAGCCAAAGCGTATATTCTCTTCTTTTTCAAACGCAGCTTTTTCACAACGCATACATTCAAAATAGCGGATGGTCAAACATAGGTTCTCGCTAATCACCTCCCCATATATCCACAATAATTTTAATGAAACGTATCATATACACCTACCTTTCGAATAGCAAATTCAGAACCTGCTTCGGACTGGCGAAGCTTCGATAGGTGGCCAAAAAGATGTTCACATAAGTCGAGTCGATCGTTTCCCCGCCCCCACTCGCAGACACGTGGCCACTCAGGTTTTCGACGAGCCGGTCGAGCGAGCCGAACTTGAGAACGCGCACTTCTTCGAGACTCCATTGTTTGTAGCGACCGCGATCGTTGCCATCCTGGGCCTGAATTAAGGGGCGAAAGAGGGGATATAAGCTATATTTATGCTTTTAAAAGAAAAGTTTGGATGTAATTTTGGAGTAGGAAAAACGAAACTGTGTGTTTGTTCTAAGGTGAGTTGTATATCGTGGATATTGCCATCCTGGGCCTATTTGAAAGAGAGGGCGAAAATAGGGGGTCATTTTTGTGCCTTAAATTTGAAATGAGGGGAGGGAGGGTGGCCGAACTTGAGAACGCGAACCTCTTCGAGGCTCCATTGTTTGTAGCGGCCCCGGTCGTTGCCATCCTGGGCCTGTGTATTAGAGGGGGATCACAGTAAGAGGATAGCCGCCTCATAAGGATTTTAAAAAGTGGTTCTTCAAAAATTGGATTTCTTAAACTTAGTTTGTATTTTAGAGTGGGAGGTACCTCAATTGCCTTTTTTTTTTTGGAGGAGGGATGGGGGAGGGGTGTAGACAAAAGTTTTGAGGAAAATGGTATTGCTATTAAGGACGAAACTTTCAGTGGTTCTACATTTTAAGAATAATCGCTAGGCAGAGGCAGTGTTATCTAAAAGAACATAGACATGTAACAGTAAGTGAATGTAAGCAAGGGCTTTGTTTTACAAGGCATAGAATCTGATCAAAAATGTTAAACATAAATGAATTTGATAGATTTAGGAGATTGAATCGAATATAAATAGTAAGGAACGGGATTTTAGCTAAGCATATATCACATCAAAATTATATATATATATATATATACATATTTAATT
>LQRL01171143.1:15308-26088 GCA_001703475.1 Hydroides elegans | reverse complement strand
ATATACCATATGCTATCGGTAAGACAGGTCTTATGGCGTGTATTACTATATACACGACCAAACCTGCCGCAAGCAGAATGGTTGGTCATGCGGGGGCTCTAGTGTTGGTTGATTCCAATGATGGATACGTGCATTTTTCTCATTGAGGCATGCCTTCTGACTTCAAGTTATTAATTTTTATGTCTGTTGAACTTATCGACTTGTTGAATCACAGCTGTTACACACTTGGCCGAATAGCTCAGTCAGTTGTGTATCGGCTTCATGTCCCAAAGGGCGTGGGTTCGATCCTGGATTCAGCTCGAAAATATTTTTCCTTGAGAAAATGCAAGAAATAATATTATCATGTATGGTGCCTTAGTAGATAGCCATATCTTATCTGTAAGTCTGATTAGATATAAATGTCTTGTTCATAATGTACTCATACATATTGTGTGTATGTTGATTCATATCGCACATGGGCCTGTAGCTTAGGGATATAGCATCGGACACAGTCATAAAGTCGTCGGTTCGAATCCCAGCTTGTGCAACCGATTCCTAAAGATAATGGTATAATGTTATAAACAAATAAATAGTTTTTATATTTTTATTTATATGCAGATGGTAAAACAAATGGATAACATATGACTTTTATACCAGCCTATGCATTAACACTTACCTGTTAAGTCCCATTAAAACAATGAACAAGAACGTGTTTGCTAGTGCTTGAAGAGCTATAAAGTAAAGCTGGGTCATTGTCCTTGACAATCTTGTTTACATAAACAAATCAAAGTAGTTCGGGTGCTGTTCATCTCCATTTTTGTCACATTATCTTTTTTATATTCAATATCTACGCAGTGGAATGACATTTGGCGAGGAATGAAGGCCACAGGGGGCACATATGTGCTTTGGGATAGAAAGGTAATGGGTGGGTGGTGGGACACCAAATGGATCAATTCGTAAATTATAGCGTTTTTATAGTGTCTCGTATAAGTATTTTTTTATCAATCTTATTTGAATGATATCTTTTCGTTTTTTCTTTATATATTTGAATATATATGATTCCAGGCGTTAATTTTTAGGTTTTCTTTTGAAAGTAAAACATACCTATACACGGGCAAAACACTGCTAAAAGTCCATTAATGTAATATGCTTATTGCATAACTGTCGCTAGGTAGGACACGACCTTTCGATCAGGCACGGATAAAGCTCACCATGAGATGCCAATAAAATGTCAATCCGTTTATAGAATATCGGGACGTGTGGATTGGCTCGCAGACACGGTCGACGGTAGGGTTACCTATCGTGAAAATATATACGCGTAAGACAATCATATGACGCTGAGCCAAAAAAGTACCCGGTTTATTGTCATGTTAATATCGCGCCTTGATGTGCCAAATCGAAATAGCAAATACTAAAGGGAACCTTTTTGGGGTAGTTGGGAATTGATAATCAATTTTAACATATTGAGCTCAAGATTACTCTGAAAATACTTGACATAAATAATTTGCTAAAAATGAGACACATTTCATCTTTATATTTGAGTAAAAAACTTATACATTTATAAATTTCCAACAAACAACCAGCATGTACTCTATTTGTTCAAAATAAAACACTGGCCTTAATAATTTAATATAGATGTCATCCTACCATTTTGCGCCCGCATGCTAGTTTTGAATTTGCACAAATGAGTTACAACAGCAAACCAATTACTGCCTTATTTACTTGATGGCAACTACTCTGCAATTATTCCCTCTTTTGTCTCTGTATTTGTTTCAGCTGTCAGAACAACTATTACATCTGCGAATTCAAACTTACCTTATAAAGCACGCCCCATAAAAAAGGATAATTTTGCAGATTGCTCCTCGCAAATTGTTAGGCGACCGAATTTCTGTACTGCATGTAGCGATTGAATGGAGTGCTTGCAAGAATATTTTGAGCCTTAAATTACATTTTTTTTATAAAACTCGATTGAAATAATCCCAAATAGGATGAAAAATGCTTATCATCAATATATAAGAAACATATGTAATCTGAGTTGAGGCATTCAATAAACATATAACTGATGACAAGTTGCATCAACCTTTGAAATATCTATCGAAAACATAAATAAAAATAAATTTAGGCTTTTGCAAATACCCCATAAGTTGTATAGAGACAATGAGCTAAACGCAACCTACTCCCCCTTGTGCAGTGATTTCCCTTATGATACATGACTGTGGCTAACGTACATATTATAGTGATAATGATATGATATAATTATAAGTAATTAAAGCTATAATATGCAATATGATACAACCTTATGTGATATGTTGTGATAGGGAATAAATGGTAAAGGATAGCATTTCTACAAAATGAAACATTTTGATGAACTATCTTGAAATGGCAGCTGACCATCGAGGAAAACATGATTTATTGATAATACATTGAAATAAAATTCAAAACAAAAGCAAAACAAAGCAAAAATCAATAAGATAGAAAAAATAATGTAATCATATTTCGATTTGGATACAGCCATGGATGCTTGATTGATTATCAATTAAAATACCATTATGATCGATAAAACAACACTAAACCATGAGTATACTGCGCCCGAGGAGCGCCACACCCGAGATTCCACATTCGAATTACCGACACAAAATACACCATCTTTCGCCGAAGCCGTGCATAGAACTTGGATGAAACATCAGCCCTCAACCCCAGCCCAACGGATACGCCATTCCACCACATCACATGGTCAAAATGACTCTTCGCCCGCGAGAAGGGATGCAAGTTCGAGAGAATTTCCGGTCGGAAGCCAAAATACTTCGTCCCACGAGGAGAAACATTCCGGAAAACAACATAAACGGGATAGCTCCCATGCCCCAATCGGACAATTTCCAACAACAGTGTCTTATATGTCGAAAAATGTCAGAACGAAGTCAGAAAGAAGACTGATACAATATAAAGTGACACCTGCAAGAACATTTTGGAAAAAGAATACGGGTTTGTATTCAGACTTTAAAATCCAGAGTGATAGTCACAAAGGCTTCAATGGAAGGGGTTTTAAATCGGATACATTAATGTATGGTGTGTATTTTTTGTTGAAAATTTCAATAAGATGAAGCATACCTTTTTATCAATAAAACGTGATAGCTTTAGCATATACAATTTGCCCGAGTTTAGCATTGATTATTTTTCAGTTACAGCAAATTAAAGCATAGGGCTTTATGTATGCAGTTGATGTTTCTATATATCAAATTGAAATAGTGTCACAGCTTTGATTTAGTTTTAACAAAGGTAAATGATGTCCTATACTTATTTAAGTTTTTCACATCTTAAGACCTTCAAGAACAAAACACTTGTTGGGCGTCATTATTTCATATGACAAAACGAGACTCTCTCTTATGTCTGATTATCTGAATACATATCAATTCCACGAATTAGTTTTCGACGGCATCTCTAAATTACAGATTGTCATGCCATCAGGCGAACATAGTGGTCGGCAATTATTGCTCTCATTGCGCTGCCTATTTATTTGCGATATCCATGGTATTATTCAATTTTATGATTTGAATGCATCGTTTCATTTAATTGATTATTCTAAATACAACATTTATTTCATTAGTTATATCAAGTTGTTGGCGCGATTGCTTAATTCTAGCTGCAAACTCTACCAAAGTTGATACATAGTCCGAGTTGAATAGGCTGTATCACTTTAATCGAACGGTTATATAACATGTTTGGCATTTTCTCGATACACAGTTCTAGTATCCAATTATCTTGTCTTCTATGCAAATTACCATTATCTGTATAGCCAGTGGTTCCACGTTGTTTCTATTTTTCTCGCAGATCACGGTGCTATAACCACGCGGACCCTGCACGTGTCTCCAGCCGAGGTCATCATCCTCCTCTCCTTCTTCCTTCTCTGGTTCTTCGCCATCGGCCTCTTCATCTCAAAATGGCGCCGATTCAAACTCGTCGAACCACGTGACGTCGTTCAGCAAAAGCCAAAGAACCTGGAGAGCGTCAAAGTCGTGCAGCGCTCATCGGATAGTGTGATATATAACTCATATCCGGAAGCAATAACCCGCAATATGGCGCTGCGCGAAAAACGATTACAGCGCATGCGCACTCTGCCGGCGATCAAGGTCAACCCTGAGCAAAAGTCACCAGCGGCTGTATTGAGAAGGGACCTCAATTTACCCAATCCAAATACTCCGCCAATGCTCGTTGTTCACAGGAGCGATTGTCGCTCGGACGATGAGGAAGCGAAGGTGCCATCGGCGACAGAGAAATACCCGATGCTATCGAAGATGCCCGGTGGTCTTTTGAATGTGTGATGAACTGTTATTGTTGAATGATAAAGCGAATGGGGCCGTCGACCTATGACCTGTACCTTCATTTGAGGATACACATTTTCGACAAGGGTTTAAAATATCTAAAAGGGTTATCAATTACAATGTTGGAAAAGTGAAATGACATACATGTAGTTATACTATCATAATATGTACTACAATGATGTATATTAAACAGTAATAGCATGTCAAAGAGAAATAAGATTGATTTAATGCGTTTTCCTATTTTTCCAATTTAGTCCACAATAGAATCGTAATTGGAAAAACAAATCGGCATGAAAGCCAACAAAACACTTGATGAGAGAAAACATGTGATATTATTATGGCGCTGTGTTTATAGCCGCGTATCATTAATGGGGGACGAGGACTGTGAATATTTTCGTGATTGCTGAGTGCTATTTACACTGGGCGCAACAATAATTGTGTAACCACCCATCGTATTCGAAGTGGGGCCCAGAGTCGCCACCTGATCATTTGGATGCAGTGGCGTCCGGTGGGCAACGAGTGCCCAATGTTGAGTTTGTCAATATTGGTGTGTTTACTCATTTATATGATGAGGAAGCAGATTTGTTGTGATGGATATTGTTTTGAATAGGAGCGGAAATGTTGACGGTTCTGAATGGATGATGATATTGTTTTTGTTTGTGTATTGTGAATACTGAAACGCCACCACTCGATTAAATCGATTTGTAGTAGAGTCTAACATCTTAAATGACGCGGTTTGTTGTGTATTTATGAAATGTGTTTGTCACAGATTGAATTGATTTTAATGTCATTTTCAACTATGCCGCTGGAGTAATATTATATATAGCCTTGTATTGACAAAGATACAGCCGCCCACACCTGTAATAAAACTTATTACATAAAATAAATCATATATTCTTTCCGTTCCTTCCGTTTATCTTATAAAAATGCAATAACATGGTATCATCCAGGGCTAAATCACATGCTCGTCACATTGTACGCTGTATATTATAAAATAAAGTCGATTTAATAAAATAAATTGATTCTGTATTTTTTTCTGCAAAGTTTCCTAGAATCCAAATATTGGTATAGTTTTGTAAATAATTGCAACGCTAAACATTATGTTTTTTTTTCTATAATCATTGACTGGATAGCTTTCGACCATATGTGATGATAAGAGTATCAATACCAGTCCAGGGACCTTCCCTGACTTGCTTTCTGATTGCTGTGAAATGGAAAAAAAATATAACAAAAATGTATCGTTAACGATGGATGCTTAACTGAATTTAGATACAATGCCAATCGTTAGGGCATGCAAACGCAATTGCAGATTTGAGTCCAAGTTTATATTTACAGATAGTCTTGGGGTCTTCCCCCTAGTTGTTTCCCCCCTCCCATAAAGTGGTCACCTGCGGCGTTCTACACCCATGGGCGCTATCCCTCGATATTTACCCTGGGGGTAGTGCATTGAATTATTTTACTCGAACCGCAAATTAATTTTCATTCTTCAACTATAATACATTCAAGGCAATATAACTTGACATTTATTTCGCTGAAAATTTACTAACTTTTCAGTTTGCATTATTATATTTTTAGTGATAATTAATTACTTATTGAACATTAAAGCTACTAAAGAACCACAATGAAATCATCATGCTTTTGTTGTTAAATGATCACTATAGAACCCTCATTTTGCCATTATCATAACATGATATTTGTCAATAATCATAAAGCAAGGATAACGCGCGTACTTCGTTCGATCAACATTCGAATGCGCTTTTCAGTAGACATTCCATTGTTAAAGATCTCCGATTCACGATCATTGAGTAAACATAGCATACCCGAATACAACACTTCTACAAAGAATCGATTATGTATAAAGATCCTGATCGGGTGCGGGAAAGGTCAATAAAATACAAGATAAACATTCGATATACTTCGATTTTACCATACGTGTTGGAAATACCTAATTAGTTCCACGCACGGAATCTGCCGTTATGTTAAATTACTGCATTATAACGTATGATAATACTACTACATGCACATTATATGATATGAAGAATACTTAACGATAGCAAGGTCAGAAAAGAACATTATTTAAACACATTATTCATGTTTGGGTTTCGGCTCTGATAAAAAAGTATCTTTGAGAAAATTCACTTGTTTGGTCAGTCGAGTGCAATTATAAAACAATGGATATGGAGTCATCATTGGTTGAAGTTGGAGATTATGTTATAAGTTTGAATTCTTCAAGGGTTCATGGTGACTTTGGTACCGTTTATAAAGCCGAAAACAAAGTGAGCCAGGCTTATGTCGCGGCCAAATCGCTTGCGCTTACAAAAGGTACCAGCGAAGTTGGTATAGACGAGATGGTTAAAGATGAATTGGATAGCATGATTGGCGCTTCGAGTCATGAAAACCTCATGCAAATTTATGATTATTTCCGACTAGATGATTTATATTGGATATTCTTTGAATATGGCGACCTAGGTAACTTAAAGGAGTATCTGATAGAATATCCCGATTTAGAAATGAAATTAAGAATCAAAATTATGTTTGAAGCGGCTAGTGCGATCGTGTTCATACACAATAGAGACCACCCTAATACACATCTAAATATTCAGCTCGAAAACATCATGATGAAACGAGAAGGAAATACAGATATCGTGAAATTAACCGACGTCGGATTAGCTACGCTGTATAAAAAGCACCAACCAATGACTAGGTCCATCTCTTTTGGAGACGTTCAGGACGCAGCAAGAAAATTATCCAAGTATTTTCAGGCACCGGAACTTTTTGCGGAATTGGGTGATTGTTTCGAGAGTAATTCTGTTGCGGCCGACACGTTTGCATTAGGTCTCGTATACGTGGTTGTGCTTGATGGTGGATCTGATACGGACTTCCTGCCATTATCAGGTTTGAATTATCAATTATCAATAAGTTTTGACCAGTTAACTTAAATTAACTGACCGTATTAAGCATATTATAGTAATATTCAGCATACAAACAAGACCACACTCAAAACCCATATTTCTTTCGGAAACTCTGAACAGTTACGGTTCGAGTCAAATTGCGATTTAAGTGACGTTTCCAAGAGAAAATGTCCTCGAAGTCCTCTTGCGTATTGCCGTCATATACAAGGGCACGAGAAGACACATTAAAGAGGGCATATGAAAAGTAGATAATATAAACGAAATACACAGTATCAGTGCATTCTTGAAGTAAAAATATGTTTTACTATAAATCATCTTTAAATCTCTCTAAAATGAAAACGAATATATGTAAGTTGGTGTTGATATCATAATGTTAAAGCACTAATCAATGTTTGATACCTTTGCTTTGTTTTGACAGTGGAGGCAAGGCAATCCAGGATGACGATTAGCATTGGAGAAGAAATGATGGCCCATCATCGAGGGCAGCAACCATGTCCAACCATCGTAAGGCCAGCGGAGGGGGATTCGTTAACGGTGCGAAGAGTCAAACGAATAATCGCGAATATGACCAAGTTCGAGCCTGTAAAACGCAAAGATTTAGAGGAAGTTGAAAGTGAAATGTCGGGTGAGTGGTTGCCTTTTTGTACTTTTTTTCGTCATGTGGAATAAACGAAAAGATTTTTTTTGAAAAATCGCATATTCCTTAAGCATTAATCCTTATTATTGAGATGTTTAATAAAGGAAAAATATATTGATTTAGTGTATTTCAAATTTTGAGATAATTTCGGTTTACATGGATATGTGGTGTCAGATTTGATGAGTTTCACGAAACCATGTCGCGGCTATAATTAAATTTCAATTGCTTTAAACTTTGATGATAATATAGATTCTGCGTCGAAAACCTGTCAAGTCTAAACAATGTGGCAAAAAATGCATATGGTGTTGATGCATTCATGCTTTGTGCAATGTAAAATGAATTTTAAAAAATAATGTTAAGGCTCTTTTCATACAAACTTGTCAAATTGTTTTTATGATTTTAATTATAATACAGAAATATTCGACTACCTTACCTTGACTGAAACAAACGGATCGCTTCAAAATGAGAAAGATGAACTCTTTAACAGAACGCAACAACTACAACGTGAACTATCAGAAAAGGAAGAAAAGGAATGTGGTTTGATAACTATGGTGGGGTCACTGCAGCATAGAAATAATAAGCTTGAAACAACCATTTCCAAAAAGAATGAAACGATAGCAAATCTTGAACAGAAGTTGAGCGATATGTTTAACCAATTAACTCTTTATAAAGATGCGCTTGACAAAAGACACAAGCTCGACGATGGTATTAAACAAATGTTAAATGACCAATCTAAATACGAATCTAACCTAACATCGACCTTGGCTTATTATCAAACAAACTCATCCCATTTGCTTATGCCTTTTGGTAATCGACAAGTTAGCAAGTTTAGAAAAATCCAAAACTTTACCGAAAAAGACAAGGATAAATATTTGAAAGAGGTTGGAAAACTACTCGATAAAACCACAAAAACAGAAAGTGAATCAGAAATAGAAGCATTACCAGATATACTTCAAGATCAGTGTGAGTATATGCAATCGAATCCGGACCATCAACTACATGCGTTTTATGGCAACGATGCACCCTTCCATGTTCCACCCTGGTTCCATAAGCACCCAAGGCAATACGCAGACGCAAAGAAGTTCGTTACAGAGCTCAAGAAGCCACATATTGAGAACGTTGCGTATGATCTGACGCCAATGCGTGATGCAGAAACCTACTTTCGGGAGTCGATTGCAAGACCCGTTACTTCAGTATTTGTAACACAGGTACGATGACGGTTTTGTAGCATATTCAAAGTATTAAAATTGAAGAGCACCCCACGAGGTGTTCCTAAAAATGGTGTTCCTTTTCAGATTTGATCTAGCTACAAACTTTCAAAAATTGCCGACTAGTTACAAGAATTTTAGGAACACCTTTTTGATTAATTTGTTATTTTTTACCAATCAAGTTGAAAATCTTATTTTATTTTCATTCAAATCCTTATAGCTTAGTGTGCTACATGGTTATGTCTTGAAAATTTGGTAGTATAAAGGGTATTTCAATTTTCATTTTTTTTTTAAACAAAAGGTGTTCCTTTCCCGATTCTAGCCACCTATAGATGAGCGAGATAAGGTCAGCTAGCTACAATAAAAATAAATTTATTTTTTTATAAACTTGATTTTTATTACATTTTTCAGTGTTTGGAGAGGTTTTAGGCAAAAATTAACACATTTCAAAAATTTGGTCGTGGGGTGCCCTTCAAAATTCAATGGGTTTAATGATTAATTTATTATCATATGCAAAGATTTTACAAATAATTGTAATAATACAACCACCAGGCCAACTTATTATTGTACTGAACCCGTTGTTGCACATTTGAATCCCGAAATGTTTCTTTTTATGTTTTTCTTCCATTTTGGACTTTTAGATATAATTTTCATTTTTTGTTAAAGCTGAAACAGAACGAATTGGCGTGGTCCGAGCTACCTGTCGGCGTCGTCAGTCGAGGTGTGTGCGCACCGAACCAAGACCCCAATTACAATGACCGTCCAGCATTGAGCTCCGAAAAGATGAATACCAAACGCATGTACATTGCCAGACGGCTTGCTGAAAATCACAAGAAACTAATGGTCTTCGAACACGTCGAAATGCGGCACGGCTTGTCTTGTTTTGAGGATTATCGAAACAAAGTTAACAGATGGGTAGAGTCCATGCAGCAAGGATGGCTGGAATTCATGGACGTTGTACGGAATGCCGATAACCACAATTAAACCCTTCCGACATTCAGTTTAGCTTTTCTTGTTTATGAGTTTTATGAGCAGCTTTCGTAAGTACATGTAAAGACAGTTCAGTCTATCTCTTTTTTTATAATACGGCTGGATGGTTTCACAACATCACTTTCGATTTTTAAAAAGTGCCATATTGCTATTTACTGGATATTTGTTATTTGCAGATAAAATTAAGGCGAAATTGACAGTTGTTCAAATAAGCCGACGTTTATAAGATACTTAAATTGCATCATAAATGAATGTTATAATAAGAAATATTGTTTAGATTAGGTTGCACATTTATATTTGAACAAGTATTTTTATTGTCAAATGACGCGCTTTAGATTTAAGTAGAAGTCTATGAGCCCTACTCTTCATCCAATTTTATGTACAATGGCTCAGAAAATATAAACAAAAATGTACTCATAAAAACGACAATAGGAACGAAATCACCTGAGAGCAGATACTGAATCTTACTCAAATTCTGCACGAGGACTTTTGTTTCAAAATATTTCTTTATTCAAGAGGTTTTCGTGATATTTTAGAATGTTGTCAACACATTTATACAATAGTTCACTTTACATATAGTTAATATAAATAATATAATGTGTGTTTAACTAAGTTTTCCTGTTGATGCTTCGCCTTGATGGAAGAGTTATATTTCCATAATTCAAAATGATATCGAGGTTATCAATATAATTATTAATGAATAAATAATAGCGATACCCTTTCAGTAACATAGGT
>LQRL01171139.1:8692-26498 GCA_001703475.1 Hydroides elegans | reverse complement strand
CCCCCCCCCCCCCCCCCCCCCCCCCCCCCACTCCCACATGTGCAAATTGTTCCCAAAATGAATGCTTGATGGATAGGATTGAGAATCAGGCCGCCCAAGCGAACCCATGTCCTGGGCCTCAGCTGCTTTGGGGCTGATGTATGGATTAAGGGTCTGCTGATCGTCAATTTAACAGCACGTCAATTAACGGGTTAAGACTTTGTTTTGAAGCCAATGTGGGATTATGTACAAGTCAGTTGTTTCCCCATTGGAACACATGTAAGTTTGGGCTACATGTATGTCCTGAAAATCGGAATATTTCCAGGGAAGGAAGACAGCTTATTCCGTTTCCCGAAGTCGGTGTGGGAAATACTCCCAAGTTCCCAACCCGGCTTAGATTTGAACTCGGGACCTGGAGATGCACATGCGCGATATCCACCAATCTACCAAGTATGAGAGAGAAAAAAAACCAAGAGGGAAGGATGGGATGAAGTTCCAAACAGAACAGTTTTCGTCTGGTCGCTTTAAAGATGTGTGAGGCAAAAGTTAGATAAACTCTGTATACATCATTTCCTAAATTTCGCACATGAAAATGTCAACTGTTGGATACCGTTTATCTCAAGTGGCGATATTGCACAAGCAATTAATTTCAATGAGAAAAAGCCATTATTCAACAATAGCAAAAAAGTGATCAGGCATGAATTTCATACATTAACAGTAGCTGATGACGCACGTAGAAAATAATATGCATGCGATTATATATAAAAAAGAAAGAATATTCTTTATTTATATGAACGAACACCAAAATAGTTTTATCGTTTTTAAGTCTTGCCCTAGTGCAATATGGAAAGTTCGCTTACGATATAATTGAACTGTGAAATTGAAACTTTATGTAATTGTTAATTTAATTAACTTGAATCAAAACCACTCGACCATGCATTGAAAAGTGTCGCAAGTCACAATCAGTCCTTATAATATATTATGATACAGTAAAATTATCTTAACATACTGTAGTGTCAATGTAATTGTTGTCCAAAGAGGGCCTCCCAACAGCCCGAAACGCATCGTTAATAGTCGTGTTATACACTGTATCGTTATTGCTAAGTCGCCAAATGCATATTTTGCCGCTTCGGGTTCACTCACTTTATTGTCATGGTAACTGGTGTTTTCCAGCATTTGCCATGGTCCATAGTTGAAGGGGCTCCGCAAATTTGTTGGAAGCAATTTTGTACCGAGAACCGTGCTAACCTCTCTGGGTCTTGACAGTTGGATCATTGTCCAATGCTTATCAATGACTTTTTAAAATGCATACGTGTCCGTCGCTGTGACGGGCCCAAATGCCAAGAAAAATATGAGTGCATGAATAACCATTTATGCTACAGAGCAAAATGGAGCGACTTAAAATTAATAAATAAAAAAACAACAACATTTAATAAGGCTTTTAGAATACATAAATCGCAAAAAGCAAGAAACTCTAAAATACAAACATCAATTTTTCAAAGGAAATATATTCCAAAGTGACAAAACTTCATCCAATATCCAATCCGATCGGGATTACTTCGATTCCGTAATAATCGATACTGCAAATGTATCTGTCGCCATTTTCCCCGGGGCCAACCCAACTATCCCAAATATCCTTTCTGTTTTACTTTTAATAGTTCAGTTTAAGGCAAAAGAAGTAGTGCAATCGATGAGTGTTAAGAACCAAACCTGAGAAGAAGCTTTTTATGGTGTCGTTAACACAAGTAGGGACCCCCATTTGCTTGTATTTTTTCGTCGGAGTGCGGAAAAATTGCACAGAAGCGCTTGTTGAAGGTATAGAGAATACCTACTCACAAACGACCATTGCTCCTTTTCTTGGCAACCGTAAGTGTTTCTAGCGTGTATCTGCGATAAGAGTTTCTTGAAAAGTCAAGAAAAAAAATCGGGGTTTCTTCCACAGTGCAAAAAAATATGTACACTTATATGTTCTTTGTGATGATTTTATGATGACTGAGCAAAAGAGGCAATTATGGCTAATGATGTAATATAAACTTAAGTATTTGTTTATTATATTTTTCTACAAAATCAGTGAAGAAGAGATGGAAGTCTAGACTCTCAGAATATAATAGATTTGAGTCCGACGTAATTATCTTCCTTGCTCTCTGATCAAGATGCTCTTTGTTTAAATGAAATGTGCTCTATCATTAGCAGATGCAATAGATAATCAAGTTATTCAATAGTTTAAAAATGATAACGATTCTGTAAACATTTTCTTGGTTTACCCTTTTGTAAAAAATATAAAAACAAGATAAAAGAAAGAATTATTGATCGATTTTAGATGAAGAGGTCGATAGGCTAGAACTGCTAAAATATTTCGGAAGAAAGCTAAAAATAAAAAATGAAATTAACAGTTCCGCTTTGCCAGTGTACTATAGCTTTGCTATATTATTATAAATCTGTCCCCTGAGAGGAGCCCACATCGGAATATATAAGTGGACTTGTCATGAATTATTGAGAGCTCTCTCGCGATGACACTCATCCATAACCGTCAACTCATCACCAGACTGTAGTGCAACCAAACAATTTTTTGGTCTATCACCATACAAATAAATGTCCGACGATTTTCAATACATAGATTTTATTTGATAATGCAATTTGATAGTTCTTTCGTGATGCCACTCATCCATAACCGTCAACTCATCACCAGACTGTAGTGCCAAATATGTGAAACCAAACAATTTTTGGGCTCACACCATCAACATAAAGTGATCCAACCATGGCGATCGATATTCTCAAAAATGATTTTATCCTCAAAAGAATTCCACCCCAAATTGGCAAAATTGGCAAAATTAGGTGACATGGACGCCCGTCATGATATGTACAAAATCATTGAAATAATATACAATTAATGGTTATGCTACCACACATACATGTATATGCGTAAAAAGAGCATTACATGAAACATAGAAATGCCTGTTTAAAACATGACATCGCATATAGACAAGCAACGTGTAAGCAGCCAAGTAGGGTTAGGGTGGGAGAATGAAATGTGGTGGTTATACATGTAGTAAAAGGTGGGAGATTCCATTCCACATTGCGTGTGAGCAGGTGCATTTGTGTTGATTTTCGGTCGTTGTCGCTTGTCTCTTAATTAACAATATGTGCTCATCAGTCAGAGCCCGGCTTCGACTCCTATATCTGTCCCTTTGATATCACTTTTTGCTCTTTTGTGACTGTAATATTATACTCAGGACCATGTTGGTATTGTTCTATCTATTGGCTGCCTGTGATGTTTAAAATTAGTATGGCGTATGTATCTAATTACTCAGAATAAGTTAGCATGATATATATTTAAAGTAATAGAGAGCTTATTTGTTTTACATCTGCGCTCAATTTTGCGAACTCCATTATGTTTAGATTTTCATGGGTTTGATCAAAAGCCTATGATATATACTTGAACGATATCAAATCTTGGTCTCCTCTGGCCGAGGCGGGTTAAATCTCCTCGGCAAATCGATTTCCTCCTCAGCCTATGGCCGAAGGCTGGGGTTTTTGTTGCACCCTTTAATTATGAGCACATTTACTCCTTTCTAGGCTCGCACTAACCGTTCGCATCTTTGTGAAATGTGAATTTGCTTCCGAATTTGCAAAAAAAAAATAAAAAAATTGAGGTCTTTCGCAACATGTGCGAAAGTTTTTTTTTTTTTTGGGTAGCACTTATTTGCTACAATATCTATGAAAATGCGAAAGAAAATTGTAGTGCTTTCACAACTTTTGTGAAAGGAATATATCGCCTAGCGTGAGCCTATGCCTTTATTATAAAATTTACATATCTGCTACCACCTATGATGCATATATGAAAGTATGTTTGCAACTTTTCAAACATGGGTTCTGCCTTTTATGTACCGTTTATTTATTTATTTTCCCTACATTGCTTAGTAGGCGATATTAATATATTTTATATAATGTTTCTTGTTGTTTCTCTTTGCAGACGATCGAGCGGCTGGAACCAGACTTTTTGGCCATCCACTGTCAAGAGGTGGGCGGCAAGAACTACGAGGAGTCCATGCAGCACGTCAACTCATTCGTCAAGTAAGTGTGCCAGGCTATTTAGACCAGACAATTTAATTAAAAATGAAAGGCCCGTGCGCCGTCGGCCATAGGCCGATGATGCAACCGATTGGTCCAAGCAGATTAAACCGAACTCGGTCACTTTGCCCGATGCAAAATAAGCGGACAAAAAACGTTTGACCATTCTGCGCTTGTAGGATCTACCGTTCATATGTACATGTAATAAGATATCTCGATTCCACCAATAACACTGAGCCAATCCCACATCATATTGTATTCTTCCAAACAATGCTCTCCCGTTCTCCGCGCGTGGCACCCATATGTAATTGACGTCCTTCAAAATCCGAGGTTTTTGTCAAAGTTGTGGGTGGGGGTTGGTAATATGATCGGAACTCATCGTAAATATACGTCGCGCGAGGTTTCTATAAAAACACCCAAGAATGGCGTGCTCACATTTTCTGCTCAAACTACTCGCTTTTCCCGCTTTTGTTTTCACCCGATTGCACTCTCTAGCCTACTCCCTACTCCTAGGCATGTTATTAGGGTTCCATAATTTTTAGTCCTGTTGCTTCTTGGCCAAGAAGGGGGGAAATGATGTGATGGGCGTGTGGGTGTGTAGAAGCGGGCTAATTTACGTTTCGTCTCTTCTTACGCTACGATGGAATCTGATATATTTGTCGCCGGGGGAAATCAATAGGACGGTAGGACGCATCAGTTTTTGGATATCGAAGTCTGTGTTCGACGCTCTGCAAATGATAAGCAATATACATAGGTCTGGCTTTCTAAAATAATAAAATAAATAAACCGGGTTTACGAAAACCCCACTGTAAAATCACAATTCACTAACTCAATAAACTTTAACTCAGAATTTCTGTTCATGTATAGCCTACAACTCAAACCTACAATGTATGTTTATTTCCGATGGGGTGTCTGCTAATCATTTCTCCCGTTCAGCAAAAGTATCTGCCTAATCTATTATCTTTTTTGTTGAAACAATGTAAATATTTTGAAAACATGATCTCTCTGCAACATTGTTGCATTTATATAACAAACTATTTTGTACTGAGTCGTAGGCAAAAGAGAAATCTCTTTTTGTGCCTCGACCCTTATAATTTTCGCCTTATTTTCGCCATTCAACCTACGCAAAGATATAAATATCAAACCATCAAAATCGCTCCCGCTATATATAAGCATAACGACCAGTAGATATTGAAATTGAACATGCATTTCCCAGGGTTACATGCATCTTTAACAAAGCGTGGGTGGAATATAATCCTGGATGACCTTTAGTGATAGACAAAATGATGTTTAAAAATGAAAGCGCATTCATCGTATTACTTAATTGAAGAAAGTTTCCCCAAGCTTTGGATTTATAAATACATATAGATGTACATTTATTTATATAGCAAACTATTGACGGAAAAATATTCTCATAGAAATACTTTAAAAAGTTCTGTTTCACGATGCACCGAAACTTTTTTTGTTGGTGTCTGCCATTGCAATTCAATCGCAACCAACAGGCACTATTCCCCTCCACCGAGCCCTCGGTTGTTAATTTTGAACCCTTGTTATGCTATTCAATTGTTTTTATTCAAATTTCATAAAGATGACGTGTTTGAAAGCAGTAGCGTGTACTGTTTGCGTATCATGATTTGAAATCCGAGCTCCCCTGAAAAACGTGTCAGATTAATCACTACAAAAGTAGGATAACTTGATAGTTGATTGTTGATCAAAGCATGTAAATATTTAGATGAAACCGATATATTATCTCTGGTTTTTATGGAGATGTTGATATATTTCAAATTGTACAATAGCATATCGGTTTAAATTTGTGTTTATTCAAAATAGGGAGATAGATGATCACGAAATTGATATATTGTGTCGCAATGACCTATCATTTTATATTTATAGGAAATCAGAATACAAAATTACTGTCGAAGCGATGTAATCAAGACATCCATTTTGACACACACACACAAAAAATCTGCCCTGATATCGACATGCGCACAAGCGCAAGCGTCGTCTCAAACGACACTCGCGCAGCCAAAAGTACTTTCGTATATGCGATCGCAAAGGCGCACCCATACAGGCACCCGTACATACCTAGATTCTTATACAGTTTGACCTCGTTAACTCGAAGTGCTCGGGACTAAATATTTTCTTCGAGTAATCAGTGAACTCGAGTCTAATAAAATCCAAAGAATGCAAGAATGGACCTTGATATCACCTTGAATTAACAACTTTTTTTCGAGTTACCCGTGTTTTAGTTGACGGGGTTTTACTGTAAAAATCTATGTTAACATTTACAAGTATCTAACTCGATTCTTATATTGATTGTCTTATTTCTTCATCTGTTTTGCAGACAACTCTTTTCTGCGGAGGAGATGCAGAACTACGACCGAGCGCGTTTCTTCCTCGACGAAGACTTCACGGCCGTCGACCAGTTCACTGTGAGTACTTAATATTTTTATGTTTTTCCCATGATGAGCTATCTAAGTGGTTTGATGTTAACGATAGTTTTCAGCTAGTTTGTATGTCATGTTTGTCTGGCTATATGTTCCATTTCCTTCTTTGTACTATGGGTCGATTCGGGATCGAAACGAGAACCGATTGTATATCTTTGGTTCTCGGTTCACTGTGATTTCTTGTACCTTGCCTTTTGCTATTTAAACAAAAGTCAGAGTTGTGTCTTTTGTCAATGTTAGACGAAAGCATAAACGTTTTTGCAATGGGTGTGTCCGACCGTCTTTTCGTTCGTTCCATAAGAACATCCAGCCTCAATATCCCTATGATTACCTTTATGTTTTTCTTCTGTCAAGATAAGTAATTAAGACGTGTGTTGCGGGAAATGTTCAGTGAGACTCAAACTGCTCTTACCAGTCAGCTGCCCCGAGTAATTTCCGCTCTATTTGAATACAGCAGTAATGGATATGCGCTCTTGTTTTGTCGCCCCTTGACAGTCTTGCTTGAGACTACCCGGTGTCTGATGTAGTTATTGAGCAAAATGTTCACCTGTTTTTTTATAGGACAAATTATTTTATGAATAATATGAATGTCATAAAAATAGCATATATAGCATGATTACGGAACGATTAACAAATACCGGTTAATACAGAAAAAAATACAACCTTAAACATATTTGAACATATCTTAGTTTTTCACCTTTCATATTTTTCTTCAATCAAGTAGATGCACGTGTCTATCATTTTTCGTTAATATTTTTTTGTGTGAAACAAAAGGTCTGTACATCATCTCAGTATAAACATGGAAATGATAACATACTTTAAGTGATGTCATAAACTCATTACATGTTCTTGGTAATACCTTTATTTTCTTATGCATAAAAGAGATGAAATAATCAAATAATGGATGAAATTTTTTTTTTATATTTTCGACATTGCATCGTTACAACGGTTATTTATTCTTAATAAATCATTTAAAATGTATACCCAAAGTCGTTCAATATATTTAATACTACTCTCACTGTTCTATGGCCTGAGTTAATATATTGTTGAATATTATATTTATATTTTAAGACATATTTTTCTCCTTTTTTTCAACACAGACATAATAACAAATACTGCAAAATATTTATTTGCACCTCACCCTGATGCCAACGAAATATTTATTAACTGCTATACGATATTCAGTCATAACTACAACATTAAATCACATCCACACGCGTTTAGATTTTAAAAAATATGATTTCATATAACTTACATCAAATGTCTTCGTTTTGACTCAATGTAAAAAAACTTACACATTTTGGGCGTTTATTATAGTTTGCACTTAAACTATGCCAAAGTTGTATCTTTTTCACAAGAGATAAATAAAAGAAACACCCTTTGTGATAATTACATTGTTAATTGCTTTACATGGGACATCGTTTGTAATCAGGCTTCTATTCGTCAGGAATCTAGGATTATTCAGAAAGTAAGGCGGTTGCAGTGAAAAGACTGACAGTAGGGGTTATGTTGCGAGAAGTGAACATGGTGTTTTTGTGTGTGAAAAAAAGAATAAAAAAGTAAGAAATTAATCAATAAACAAACAATCTTAAACGCCTTTGGATGTGAGGTAAACGTTCCATATGTGTTGTTAAAATTCGGTTAAACATATGGGACAATATGATGTCATCTGTACCCAAGGGCCAATTAATATTTTACATGGTTTTGTGAAGAAAACAGTGAATAAAATAAATATTTATAAAACAAACACCCTAAAACGCCTTTTTGATTGTGACGTCAAAGTGACAAACATGTGGTTTAGAATCGGTTAACGGTTAACCATATGGGGAGAAACATGATGTCATCTGTACCCCAAGACACGACCGGAAAATGTCCGGTTTATATATCTGTGACAACAAGAAAGCACACGTAGGCCCAGAAATTGGATAATCATTATCCTGTCAATGCGTTTAACAATTTTGGTTCATTATCCTGCCAATAATTCGACTGCATTTTTCATTTCTTACTCACAAAAAATGGAAACAATGTGAAAACGATTTTGTTCGTTAATCACGTTGAAGTCACGATTTTTCGCGGCCCTAGTGATTAAAGGGTCGATTCATCATGCTTATATTAATTTTTAATCCATCAGAGCTGACGGGTAAAAAGTATGTTGTAGATAAAATTTCTAGTTTATTTGATATTTTCTGGGGTCGTTAAAATAGTTGATACGAACAAAGAGCTTAATTCGTAAGGGCTTCTACAATAATAAATCAAGTTAACAGTGCATCACATTTATTAATTCATGGTTATTTAATTTAGTTAGTAAAAATGTTGATTATTCATCAGATTATTCAAATGAGATGACAACTATGTTATTGAAACAATATGATATTTTTGGGGAATTCTTTTGCTAAACCATCAATTTTTGTAAATTTGGATTTTATGGCGTTTTAAACTGATTTCACTTTTCTTTTAAATGCTAAGTAAAGGCTGTTTTAAACACTTTTATTACTGTTCATTTACTTGATGGTGGTCTGTCAAAAGTCAATCTATTTAATTTCTATACAATGACATTCAAATAGACCTGGGTTTCATATTTTTGTTCAAGAATGTAATCGTTTTAAAATTGGTTTCAGTATAGTTTTGTTAGTTTTGAATGGATCGCTTTGAAAATGATACAGAAACTAGATGAACATCTATGAATGCATGTGTATATATATTAATATCATATATTTTCTAAATATTGCTTTCTTCGGGGCGCATTCAAACCTCATTGTGGACAAAGGGGGCTTCAAACTTTTGTCCATTGGGTTATTTTGGCTGTTATTATATTGATTATGAATAGATAGCGACTTTAATAAGTTTTGAATCAACTTAGAAGTAAAGTCATGTGCTTTTGATATATATTTTTAATGTTTAGACAATAAATAGAAATATTTATATGATGATTCGACAAAGAAACCAGAACGAAATATGTTTTTCACTCAAAACTGAAAACAACATATTTCATTGTTCAACAGTTTATGACGTTTACGTCAAGTTCAACATGTAATAACAATGGTGATATTATTGATTTAATAGGGTCTTGAATTGCCATAGAGAGAGTTGCTTAGTTACGTGTACTCATGGCATACTGCCAGCACTTATTGATTTTATTCGTACTGATATAACACTATAGCGTCACTAGGCATTAAGGCGTTTTAAGGAGTTTTAAATTGGTTGGTTCGGGATAGATTGGAAGGTGTACATTAATAAAAATATTTTTGTTTTAATATATGATCTGTATTATAAATAATAGGAATTAAGTTACAATTTATATAGGTGAAAATCCATTTTACAACAGCAAGGAAAACATAAATATAAATCCTCTATCCCCTATTCTATTAAATTAATCATGTTTGATCATTTTTCACGCTTCCTGAAAAAATATAACCTTGAAATGATAATCCTGATGACATTGATAATCAGATTTGTGTATTTGGACAAACATTTGAAGCCCTCTAGTGCTCTCGTCATACACCCAAATGATTGTCTTTAAGCATACTATTTATTCCTAGATGTTAGTGTATTCTACAGCTGACATATTCATCTAGCTTATGTTATAACTTTATTAATTTTTATGGCTAAACAGCAAAATAATGATGCCAGTCCTTACGAACATTATTAAAAACGTGATCAAAAATATGAAACCCAGGTCTACCACCCTTAAAATAGGAATGCCATTTGTGAAATTACTTCGCTGTTGGTGTCTATAAAAGGCCACAACTTTGATATAAATAGTCCAGATAAATAAAAAAAAAAAACAATGTGATAATTCTGATTGGTTCCCACTTTTATATGGGAAAATAACTTATTTTCAAAAGTCGAAAAACAATTATTTTTCCTAATGCGATAGCTGACTGAATTTGCATCAAAACATATAGTGATTGATCATTCATAACATAGTTTTGTGAAAATACGATTTGTTTTACTTCAAGGCTTGTTTTCTTTATTTTCGAGATGACCGTTTTACTTATGAATATGACTACGATTTCTAGCTTCACATTGAGGTTTCATGTCTCTCATATATTTTATTATTTGATACAATCTAACTTTGAAATTCTCATAAACCATTGAATGTCCGATTAAATATTTGCTTTGTCACACAATCATTTTGATTTTGAATACGGAAATCTAATTCATGGAAATTGTTTAAGTCCCATAGTGTTTTTCCAAATAAGGAAGCTGTGTCATATGAAAAAAAAAAATACGTGTAAAAAGAATGATACATTGGTAGTTTAACTTTTCATTACAACATGGTTGGATGATATATCTGAATCAAACGTAATATTTTCTTCTCCAAACCTTAAGTTTGCCGTGACCTCTCTCTTCATCTATTTCACACATAAATACACCCTTTTTCTTTACGATTAACAAAAATATCTTAATCTATAAAACAATTGACCATGGAGCCATGGACCTCGTCACAAAGAATACCGTCATAACTAATGTAGATCAGACACGACACGGTTCCAGTCAAAATCGAATGACGTCACAATCTAGTTATAAAACATGTTTAAAATTGTCAACTGTAAAATTGTCAAAAAGCAAGCACATTTTAAGAACCTGCTTGGCCTATTTTTGATAACGCATAGGGGCTAAAAATACATATAAAATGCTTTTGATAAATCTTGTTTATTTCTCGTGTCAGTGACTCTTAACGCGTTTGGCAATTTAAAAAGCTGAACAGTTGGGATAATTGAAAACCAAGGGTTAAATTGGTCGCTGTTTAATTTAATGGAATTAGCAATTAGTATTCAAAGGGGGCCTATACAATAAAATTATGATTGAAGCCTAAGGGGGTTTTGGATTTTTTTCCGTTAACAGCTTGAATTCCCTTTCTAAGCATTATCAGCATAAACGCAATGTGTAAAATTATACACACAAGACGGCATATTCATTTTTATTTCAAACAATACAATAATTACACATTTAACCCAAAATTGTTTTAATCGTTGTACATTCCAACTATTGTAAAAGGGTCCACATTGAAACATCACGCTATTATGTCGCCATCACACGAGACATTGCTTGAATAAAGTTTATACATTAAATAAATTATTAACATATTATTAGTTGAATACATCTACATAATCCCAGCATAGTGGTATCCACCTGCTCGCAGTCTATACATAATCTGTAGCAGCATGCCAATGAAAAATCCGAGCGCAAACACGGAAACTGTTTGGGTCCAGGTACATATTTGGTCGCGCTCAACCTGGATGTAGCCAGACGGAAGACAGTACACCTGTTTGCAGGTTGGACTTCCGTCTATAGTGGTTGGGTTGTCGCCAGAGCCACCAGGGTATCGCATGGTGTTTTCCTTGTATGGTATAATTGGTAGGACATCGTTGAAGCCACCTTCGTGTTTCAAATTCATGGTGCTTTGCGTAAAGGCGCCTGATGGTGACTGACTGTAGAGAAACTGTGGTTGCTTTTTAGGTTGTATCCATTCTGGTTGGTGCGTTTCTTGTTGCATTTCCCGATGAGTAACAGTATCGTTAACTTGGTGTTTCTTTTTATCCATCTAAAGACGTCTTAGGCTTGTTTTAACAAATATTCAAAAGTACATTACAAGTGTTTTGCAATGAAAGCCTTAAAACTTAATTTAATTAAATTTATTTTCTTTTTGTTGGTTAACTCAAATGTTATAATGACAACAATCTTATAACTTCACATCAACACCGTCTGTGTCGTTTTATCGTCTAAACTGTAGGAATTTTCTTGCTTTATGCTAGTGCTCAAGATTATTAATAGGCGATACACTCAAGAAGACTGTTCATCTATCGATTTTAATTGAAAAATCGATAAGAAATTTATCATCCTTAAAGCATTACAATATGGATGAGAGGGTGGGTGGCAATCAGGGCAATCGTTTTGGGCAACTATATCCTTTCCCTATGAAATTATCTTGGTTAAGGTTTGCTAATTATAGGAAACCACGGATACTGAACCCCAAGTATGGGGGAAATTTTATGTAATACTATGTCTCACAAGGTTTCCAACTCTGAAAAAAAAAAACTAAAAACCAATGTTTAGGGTCGCTGGGTCCATGACGGTATATTATCGATCGAGCAGAAGGGCAACCTTATTGTATAATTAGAATAAAAGTAAAGAATTGAACGGACTTTCGATGTGTAACTCGTACCTTTCGATTTTTGCCACCTGTAGCTAACCAATATATTTCTTCCAGTCGCAGCAGCTCGAATCTCATGTGAGCGCCGCATTGTTCTTTATGTATAATCTTACACATTTCCTTTACCAGGGAATTGGAATTTGAAAAAAATAAAAAAATCACAAAAATTGATTGTTTCCTAAGTAACATCTGGTGATTTATGAATGTCGCTTTTTGTGGAAATATTGAACACAATGCATTTTTTTAGTTCAAGAATTTACAAACAATTGTAAATGTCACATGTGAAAAGGAAAATCGTGTGCTTGATAAGCCAATTAACACACACGTCTAAATCATTATTTCAAAAGTTCTGAACTCACACGTACGATAATCCTTGTTTTCATGCTCAGATAAAGACATTGCTTTAGACATATCACGTTTCCCAATAGATTTTTATTTTAAAAAAAAAGAGAAAAAAAAATGTAAATAAAAGTTAATTTAAACAAAAAAGCTCTTAGTCCCGCTTATTGGTATGTTTTGTGTAAATTAATCGAACTGAAAACGAAAGTCGTATGGCCTTTATGTTCGATTTCCGGTCATAAAAGTGTACTAGGTGTTTCTCACATAAATCTTCAGAATGTTCGGAATAGAAATGCTGTCATTATACTCGTTGGTTGGTCCCGGAACGTAAGACGATTTGCTCCCAATCTTTTCCACCTCGCAAAGATCATGAAAATTGATCTCTGCTCGTCCATTTAAGAAATTGATCAATAATGATTATTGTTGTCCTCTCAACAGCTTGCGTTGAGGTTCTTTATTTGCTTGTAAACCTTAAAATCAGAAAGTGTTATCAAACCAGTTTCTTTGCTGTACAATACAGGCTTCAATACGATTCTTGTATTTTCTTACCTTAATTGATAATGATTCAAGTTTTACTTTTCATATTAAAATGTAACCTTAACTATTATATATTTACGTTTTTGTCATTATGTACCAATTATGTTCCATATGTGTATCATTGTAGAATTATTGTAACAAATATTTATCTTTATCGTTACAGGCCCTTGGGAACATCTACTTTGTCCACAGCTCAGTTCCAAACGTTCAGATCTACGACTTTGAAGGTAATGCATAACAACTCTAAGTACATTTTTTTTAATGTAAGAAAAAATGTCCGGTTTGATAATGTGCATATTTATTTTTAGCTCCTTGAGGCTTAAAACTAAAAGATTTTTTTTTTTTGGAAATAGAAGCTCAATGAAGCTTTCACTTTGGTCAATCTCTTAATATTAAAGCTTTAAAAAATCGTAAAACTCGTTCACTATGTAATAATCTAATTATATGTTATATATATTCTAATGCCTTTTATTTTCACTGCCCTTTTTCATTTGATTTCGCAGAGTGCCAATTCAAGCCTTTGCTGGGCCGCGAAGTCTTGTCAGGGAACATCGCCAGCATATCCATTAAAGAGAAGGCCAAATTCCCACAAGAATTCTTCCCAGACGTAAGTGGTGTTATAGCGAAAAATGGAAAAAAAAATCATCATGGAAAAGAGAAAAATAAGAAAGCGAAAAATAAAGCTACATTATTTTGGGGGTGGACACTTGCGGAATTTTCTGCGATAGCTGCGAAAATAGAGTAAATCCAATATCGCTGGATTCACTATATTTTCTTTGAATTTCATTGAATTTCACAGCGATCTTAGAAAATTCCGCAACTACCTGCCTGCACCATTATACAAGTTCTTACAGATGCTCTCTTATTTTAGACGATATAAAAAAGAATACATGTAGATCAAATGAAGACACAATTTGATAATGTTTATTGAGTGTTTGAATATTTCATGAGGCCATTTGACCAAAATACAATAAATAAAAATATCAATTCAGGCCCCACACTAGATTATGCAGGCACCAAAAAAAGTTGCGCCATGCCTTTAAAGCAGAACAAGAAATTTGGCTCAATATTTTTATTTTTGTATACCAGAACATTTTTATAGCTTTTTCGGTTTTGTTTTTCAGTTCAAATGGTCACGAAAAGGCTTTATTCGAACTCGGTGGAATATAAATAACAGGTAACTACATGTTTAATGGTCTTCCTTAGAGTATTTGCTGAAATCCACCCCATGAAGATTCAGGGGGGATGTCGAAACATAGAACAGGACAGTCAGGACAGAACCCAATGTTAAATTTCTCATTTTTGCAGCTACGCAGTTGTGTTAAGTAAAAGTGCATAACTATCAATAATATTTGCCTAGTAATGTTAGAATTATTAAATTCCTATGAAATTGTGATGTTAAAAAGGCAAATTTAAATGTAACCGGACTATATTAATATTTGACGTCATTGTTTATAAATAGAAGTAGGTTTTAAACTTTTTCGCTACAATAGATCTTAATCGTTTAGACATTTTATTTGTCAAAAATACTAATATTTTGATAAAACTCATATTATATAGTCGTCCTAGATTTTGAACCCCATCATGTCGTATTACCATGTACATCACCCTGACGTCATAATGATTTTCTTTGTTCTTTGTGTTTTGCAGTATTTTTGACTTAGTCAACATTCACTTATTTCACGATGCATCAAATATCGTTGCCATGGAATCTGTAAGCATTAGTTCATAAAGTTCATAGAGTTCATAAAATTCATAAAATAGTTGATATATTTATGCTTAATTGATTGAACTGCGTTTGATAATCAATCCCTAAAAATATAAAATGATAATGATGTTTAAAATCGTCAAGTTTAGTTGGATAAATTCATTTCAAATCCATTACATTTCTGTTAAACATCTTATCTCGAAAAATAAGTAAACAAGTAGTTATACATTTTTTATGAAAAGTATATTGTAAAATTATTGTTTTATTGGAATTGTTACATGATTTTTTTCTAGAGTCCCTCACAATACTCAAATAACCGTGGACGGACACTACGGTATACACTAGATAGGTAAGTTCTTTAATTATTACATTAAACTGAACTCATAGATTAAGAAAACTTAATGTATAAAGACAATAGATAAGACTATATATTATAAAGAGTTAAGTTGTGTTGTGGATCTTCATATCAAATTGCAAATTGATAAGTTGGATTGTGATAAGTGATTAGTTTCGTAGGGTGTCATTAGTTTAACACTTTAATTAATCTGATTTTCAGGTTTAAAACCGACAGTTACGAGAACGTACCGATGTTTTTATTCGGCGATTTCAACTTCCGTTTAGATACCCACCAATTAGTTAAGGTATTAACACATTTTGTGTTGGCGAAGACAATTGATTTGTAATATAATTAAGGTATAGGCCTATGTATTTCACTACTCGAAGATTATTTCGATATCAGGCGCACTTAAGTAAAACATATCACAGCTATTATATCAAAACCATTCAAAGGAGTTTTGCATTCGTTGCGTCGTTTTATGTTTGGCAATTAATTTTAGGAAGTTAAATTGCTGCAACAACGCCCTGCACATGCAACACCATTAACATCTCCACATTTGTTGTCTATAATTCCCTTTTTATATGTATCTTGAAACCTTAATATCATGCTTGCATGAAGCCCAAACTTATATATTCATGAGAAATCTACAATGTCATATTTTCTCATCGCCATGTTTTCTTTCAATGGTTGATTTTGCTGTTGACAGAAATTAACCGAAGACAGCAGCATGGAGCAAACCAGGGGCAAAAAGAACGACATCAACAAGGTCACATTCACAGACAAAACCACCAACCAAGTACGACTTGCTACACATAGATAAGATTCTACTACTGTTTCCTGCTATTTTATATGCTTCATTCTGATTTTTATGAATTTAGGGTCTTGAAAAATGAAATGGAAAGAATCGATAAGATAATATTGTTTTTGGTGATGAATCTATGAATTTAAACACGTCTATTGGCATTATTGTGAATAGGTAATGATTATTACCGTATTTATTAATTGATAGATCAAGGCGTTAACCGTATTATTGCATTCAACTATTATTGCATTTATTTTATCTTTTTAAGCATGACTTTGCATATTTTTCAGGTGATATTAACCGTCGAGAAAAAGGGTTTCGACCATCACCAACATAAAGAAGTCTTCTTAAATAATAACGGGCACTGGGTAAGTTAAAAAGAAAAAGATTATTTTCTAGCTCAATCTTTCAATCATACATTTGGTGCCTGAGTAATTTATATTTATAGCTTAGTTTGTACTAGGCATCAATGGACACGTGACTAAATTCACGTTCTAAAGCGATGTCTTTATTTTTGCAAAGTATTCTATTTTATGCAGTGTGTAAGTTTATCATGTGCCTTTGTTTATCTGAAAGATAAATCTCATCGCGTATAGATGATTTGTCAGCAATATAAATGGTTTTCAAAACATCTTGTGCAATAGGTAATATTTCTCATAGGTATTAAAGCGTCAATGAAGGTGTGATTCGGGTATTAAATATTTAAAGTTTTTTGTCGTCATTTGTCTAACAGCAATTAATTTCATTTTGTTTCCTGATTAAGAGGGTTTTGGATGACTTTTTGTTGTCAAATATATAATGGCATAGTGACATATTATCAAATATCTTATATTTATCATGTCATATAGACCTGCACGTATATCATGTACGTGCATAATGTTAGATCAAGTTTGAATAATTCTATGCTGTAGGTTGCGTAATATGAACACTATATTTCACCCCTTGTTCGATTGCAACATGAATTTGTCATCAGAAAAGGAACAAAAACAATATAGACCTACATATTAGAAAAAAGGAAAACATTTGGCATTACGCTTTTTGCTCTTCGATCAAATAAACCCATAATACATTGATTGGTGAAGGTGGGAAATATCTAGTTGAGTCCTGGTTTTCCTTACATATTCAATTCTTTTGATATTTCGATTCATTAAACATATGAAAATATTACATAAATTAAATGCCATTTTTTTTTGTAGCAAATGTTGGAAAGCAAGACATTTGCTACAATTTTTCTGTTCGATTTATTGCAGCTTCGTCGATTCGATCGCGAATGGCTCCCGTATAAAGATGAACTCATCGAACACGACATCACATTCCCACCAAGGTAAGGGGAGAAGGCTATAAAAGTACTAGCGCAAAAGGTGTGAAGATCTACACTTTATGTGCTCTATCTGTGATTGTATTGCCTTTCAAGACTCTTGCTATCGTA
>LQRL01171136.1:0-12676 GCA_001703475.1 Hydroides elegans | reverse complement strand
ATTTAATCGTCAATAATTTGTTCCTTATTGATAGTATACATGTAAATCAAGTGAAATGATCATATTTTGACATACCAAAATAGTTTATGTTATAAAAAGTGGCCAAAACTCAAAATCTGTAGGTGATGACCACAGTTAATGCAAGTGATGACCACAGTTAATGCAATTTGGATTTTTTTGCCTCAAATTCTTTTTATAATGTATATTTTCATTACCATTTGATGAGAATCCATTGATATTGATCTAAATATGCTATAATGACCATTTAAAATAGTATTCGCATGCGATATTTCGAGGAATCAATGAAATCCTAGGTGATGACCACAGTTAATGCACTGATGACCACAGTTAATGCAACTTGGATTTTTAGCCTTTTATTCGTATTTAATCGTCAATAATATCATGACAGACGCCGCAAACCATTTATTTTTTACATATCTAAAATAAGAAGGGTGCGCCGCGACACATTTTTTGAAAGTTGAAAAACATCTCCTTGGACCAACTTTACAAAGACGAGAAGCAATAAAATAATATTTTAAACATTATCTTAATACAAAAACGTGCTCATTTTTCCAAGCCGTCAAGCCATTCCACTTTTTCAAGCCAGATAGGAGAGCACCTAACGATCTGTTACATACAAATGTTGTTCCCCCACCATTTTCGAGCTGGCTAAGAAAATTCGAGAACATCCTTTCTAGTGTGGAGATCTGAGCCGTTTGGGGAACACCTTTTTTGATAATTCCTTAATTTTTGTGACAAGTTATAACACAATTATTTCAAAATTTGATAAATCTCTACTCATTATGTCAAGTTTTTATATGCAATATGTTTCAAATGCAATTAGTAAAATCATATATACAGCATTTCAAATAACATATTATAACAAATAAGTACTGAATATGTCCAAGCACTTGCTGATGGTCGCTCTTGCGCTAAGCTTTTTTAAATGCTGTAATCAAATTGCAAATATTAAAGATTTCTGATTGAAATCTGATATTTCTAGATGAATATAGGAATATAGATAAAGCTCTGAAAGGAGCAGTTCGATGTATGATAAGGGAGGCTATAAGGCATGTGCAGCGCTCTACGGTGCTTTGTTGTTAGAAATATATAGTGCTGAATATAGACCATGAATATTTTTTCGATGGTTTGAATATACCATAAATATTGTTTTTTGTTTTGTTTTGATGATTTGAATGAATTCTCGGAACTCTATTTGATGGGTACATTTTACTCGAGCCTGACTGTATGCTATATGGAAATAGTTATAGTATATTAATCGTTTTTCTATACAAAATCATTCCGTGAAGTAGCCATCACGAAGTGCTTGCTACTGTCAAAATGTTGTTCTTAATCAAATTGATATTTCATTTTCAAATATAACTTTGTGGTAGCAATAACATGTAACTTTATTTATCGAAATACGTACTTCAACCTCATACAAATATAACAGAATATGCCTATCGATTTTTTTTTAAATATACATAACTACACAAATTCTAGAGTCCAGCGGCAAATATATGAAGTATATATGGGAATATGAAATCTCTAGATGTAGATAATATGTTAATTTTGTGTATAATCAAAATTAATACCAATGAATATATCTTCAAATCTAAAATTAGCAAATATAAAGGTCTTGCTGTAAAATAAGATAACATTTGTCTTAATCGTCCATCCAGATTGAAACGAATCTCAAGACTTTTTTCCCTTTTTCTTCTTTTTGCCTTTTCCCAGTAGTTTTGCAGTTGCTAATTGAGGACTCCTTGCCATGAATTCGGTTATAAATCTAGATGCGTCATCTTCTGCTATTGGCGTCTCATCATTGCCAAGTGCCGTCTTTGAGTAAAGTAGACACTTTTTGCCGCGGCTGTCATATGTGAATACTGCACAAATGATATCAAATTCACATGCTTTCCTGCACTTATTCAAATCTATATCTTCCGTGATCTTACTTCTAACAGGTATATCCATGATAACCTTTGCGTTGTTTATTACCAGATTTTGTCCCACAGACACTAATTTTGCTGTGAAAATCATTAAGGTTGCTTTTGCATTGCTAAAGATGTTAAATCCTTGGCCTGGCTGATTCATTTCACACAAGTCAACACCTTCTGTATATTCAGCTTCTATGCACAGATCGTCATGAAGACATGTATTGATGCAAGAGCTTTTACTAATTCCATAAACTGAGTCTCCATTATTTCTCCATTGCCATCCCATTCCGGCCCATTCATTTATCTTCTTTCCTTTGATTGCAATGTAAGGAATCATATCTTCACAACTATCTGTTTCTCCACTCTTGCGTAAGGATTCACAATATTTATATTTTAGTTGCGATATGTTGTAATGAATCATCGGATAATCAAAATCATAGCCAGCCATATACGTGTCGGTAAATAGATTTTCAATAGACTCAAGCTTGTAAGCCATTGGAACTGGAGTTTCTTTTACAGTAGATGCCCATGTCATAGCATTACCATCCGAAGGAGGTGGTGCCCCTACCGTTATAGTTTTAGTTTCGACCTTCTGCTGGAAACTTTGTGCTGCTTCCCTTTGTGATGCATCCATACTAAATCCACCACCAACTTGAAATGACCCAGAGAAGCTTGCTTGTGCAGCCACATTGATTCCTCTACTCTTCTCTGTCTTATAGGTACTGGAACTCATTTTATGCTTGTGTGTATACCTTGCTCCAAATGTAACTGAGGTTGGAAAATGTGTACCATAGTGATTAAAGAAATAAAAAAAATCTTCCTCATTTTCAGCATCATTCAACTTTACGATTTGCGATATAAACGACGAGTGAAATGGAGGAGGTTTGATAGGATCCATTTTTGAGAAATAATAGTTGCACCTAGCCTCTGAAATTATGAACAGAGACTCCCCACTTCCCATGGTTGATGTAGATTCTTTATAACCTGCGCTTGCAGAAAATTCAACCCCCCATCCACCACCACTAACTTCTGCAGACATTGAAAGTGACTCAGAAAATTCAAAACTATTTTGAACTGTTCTCGACGTAAAACTCGTAACGCAAGATACATCTGGCACAACTGTCATTCCCTGCGGGATGCTAAACCGGCAATCAGCAGTGTGAAGCAATTGGTCATAGTTTGCTTCAAATATTGGTATTGTAAAGCCCGGGTCGTGTCCGTTTGCAAGAGGATACGCTCGCAGAATGTTGTATCCAAAGAGCGCATAATCAAGATCGGGAAAGGACTGTTTCATATATGGACCGTAGCAGTCGCGCAATGATTGAGGATCACCGCTTGCTAAACCTGTAACAAAGGCTGCATATAAATTCTTGTTTTATTAATACAGTGATATCATTTTGTTCTCTAAAATTAAAGATAATTACAATATTAGACGAATTCTTTGCACTATTTATATTTATGTATGTTTCCTTGTTGTTTTGAACGCCCAAAAGCGAGTAATCAAAATAATATGGCCCGCCACGAAACTCTGTTAGATATTTTATCGGCTGACTGTTTTTTATATTCATTTTAATCAATTATCTCATTATAAGATATCTGTATTTAAATACAAGTAAAATTAAGCGAGCAATCTACAATTATCATCTAAGAATTGTAAAAAAATCTTATTTTGTCCCTTATTATTTGATAAGAGATGATACTTAGTGTTCCCTTTATATGTTTTATTTTTACTTTTCTAATCCCTTCTAATTTTATATTTTCTAATCCCGAGAAAAAAATATTTTTACAAAAGTTTGTGGTTATAAATAATATTTGTTATAACTCGTTTCATATTGAAACGCAATATAGAATATAGGAATATAAATATTAGTACATATTTTTTTATAATTGCTTCACTTGAGCATACTTGCATAGAACCTGTCTTTAAGGACTGCCATTAGTACAAAACAAATACGTACAAAGTCAAACCATTATAACAACAAATATCCTACCTATATTGTCTAGATATGGTTGATGTTTATCTGTGTCATTTGAATCGTCACGTTTTAGCATCTTAATCAGCATATCCATTAATCTTAGATAAAACAAAAGCTATGTTAAATCATATGTAAGCAATAAAGTATGTTTAAATTGATTGTTGTAGTAATCTTGCAAAATCCTTTTTAATATTTACCATTTTATTTGATAAGATTTTTGCAATTTCGAGTATGACAAGATAATTGGTAAATATTAAGAATGGGTATGAAATCGATACAAATCAGTCAACACCATTGAATTTATTTAGAATTGACTTATGAAATAGTTCTTATAAAAGTCCATTTTATCTACCTTGAATACTGTGGTTTTTTGAAGTTTCCTTTCTCTGCTTGGTATCCTAAGTAGGAAATAATCATCTGAAAAAGAATAAATTGAGGTTTGTACAATATTTATGAGTGTGTAAATTGTAAATTGATAAGATAATATGCCAAAACAAACATGTAAACATGATATAGAAAATAGACAATAATTCATAGTTACTTACACAAACTAGCATGACGACAGCACATGACATTTTGTTGCAACGTGCACATCTTCTCTGTTTGCGCTTATTACGTTTCTTTGATTTCTGAATTTGTACCGTTTCCCGTCCTGTTTTTGGATCTGTCCTTAGGAAAAGGACATCTTTAGGCTTTAGATCATTTTGCTTTCCATTTCCCATCTCTGTGTTCTTGCTAACGAATAGTACCTTGCTTGGTGTTACTTGTCGTATAACCATTTTCGAATCAAATTATTTCACACTCCTTATTCTTTCGAAATATAATCAATCTATCTGTAGCTGTCAGTTTTGCTCGCATTGTAAGAATAAACCATTTACCTTTGAGGAGAAGCCCCTGTTAAAAGCTAAATGTTATATTCTTTTTGGATCACGGTATAAGGATTTTGTCATTGATATGACGAATGCCTCAATCATAACATAATGTGTATTTCATGTCTAAACCAAAATAACGTGTGTTCTGTGTTCGAGATATGGTCCATATATGTAATCTACCAATCAAGTCGCAATCAAATCAAATATGTTCGCAGCGAGAAGCTACGGAAAACTATGAAAATGTTATACACGTGTCATTCATAACACAAAATATTGCAGAATGAACTTTTTATTTTGCAAAACTGATCTACAATAATTGCAAACACTTGTATAATATGAAATTAAGTTTATATCAAAATTAATTTTATATCAAATAATTGTTAACATTGAGACCACAAAAAACTTATGAGATTATATTATTAACCTCCACTCGCATAAATCGAAAATATATTATGATTAATAAGTGACATTAGTATTTGACGTTGACCGTGTCAACACGAACACTTGGTATCATATTACCTGCCTCCTCAATGATATCAAATAGAGATACATAAAAAGATGCGTAAATGAATTTACGCCGAGCGTTCATAATCTGAGCTATATATTGGGATTGGGCATGTTGCTTTTAGCACAAAAACACGTTATCATCTTTCTATTTTGGTGCAATAGATACGATAGTACCTTGTGAAATGGCATTACGTTGTAAAAATATGAAATGTGTGAGTGCGAAATGCTTTGCTATAAACGTGCTTTTTGTGACAGGCCTAAATCAACCAAATAAAAGATGTACATTGCAACCCTTTAACATAAGATCAATTATATAATGATATGTATATATAGGTATGTTATATATTAAATGACCGATAAGTTAATGGTTCACGACGTTTTTTTTTGTTTATTCACTCTGCTCCAATATCTTATTACTATGAACTCATTCCTGTTTAGAAATTGCATTTGAACAATTTTCAACAAGAATGTGTGCACAACGCTGACTGTAACGCTTGACCATATCTAAATTGGTTACCATGGGTACATAAAGAACACCCCAGAACATTCGCCCATTAACAGAAGTAATGAAATTCGAAAACGTAGGGCCGATATGATGTATGCCTATGCCACTATAACTGCCCGTGATTTTCAAAAGATCGTTGTATTTGTCGTTAAGATAATTCACGTTGCCATAATTCGTAAACTGGAGCAGATTACGTGCATATTTATGAGCAAGATCAAATTTCTCTTGAAACAAATAGACGGCTAATATATCATTAACATTCGCAGCTTTAAGCCCTCTATAGACATTACCACGCAGATAATCATGATTGCGTTGCACAAGATCCCAAAATTCACCATTTGCATTTTGTACAATATCAACCTTATCTTTAATATTAAACGTAAAATTCCCAATTTGATTTTCAAGACACTCAGCTCCATAGTATTTCAAATGCTTCAAAAGCGAAGCACTAGTTGTCATATCACCAGCTCTAAGCGATTCAACTGCGATTCCTTTTTGTTTTGCAGCGTTTAGCACGATTTCGCTCATCGCTTTGGAGGCAGCTGCCTGTATTGCGGCTTGTACGGATACCTTCCGAGATTTACAAGCTGCGATAATACTGCGTGTATCAGTCGCATTCAGTTCGAATGGATATATCCGGGTTTCCCTGTAAGTCTCGGAGTCGTGATTTGTCACGTGGCCAACTGTTTCTGCAAAGACATCCTTTTTGAATCTCATGAGAAGGTTGATGATTAATGTTTGGATGAATCGGAGTCGAACGAGACAAAGGATGATTTTGTCAACGATGGTCAGCTTAGCCAGTGTGCAGTCATGCGTCGACGGAGGGACCTGGCGATAAAATAAGGTAAACATAAATGTATATAAACATACAAATAGCTAAACCATTTGAATTTGTGATATTTCTTCCTCAACAAATACATCTATGAATTCCATTATTATATCTATTGCATATACACATCAATACACACGACTTTTAAGTATGCCTTTATAAATCATGGATGAGATATTCCTATATGATTCATTCTACATTTTGATTGTTTACCTTGATAGTTTCGTTAAATGTATGATGACTTGTCCCAAGAGTTTCATGCTCCAAACAAGTCGCAAGTAGTTCTTTAAATGTTGCCATAAGCTGCATATAACCTACAAAGTCAAATATATAACACAATCTATCATACAACTTTAAAAACGAAAACTTTGCATATAAATGTTGCATCCACGTCTCTGAAGCATGTCTTTCTTTTTCACTGAATGTAATATAACATAACAAAATTATTTTAAACATGATAATAATTGATTCGATACACTATACACCGACTTCTACATTGACTTCATTTAGGGTTCTACAGAAATAATATTGAATACTTGAGTCGATATCTTATTTCTCCATTTTTCTTAACTATTGATTATCCAAACACAGAAATAAATACTTTTCCGTACCTGTTCCATCTCCAATAGCATGATTCATTCCCAACACAATTGCAGCATGGTACTCATACTCTACATCTGCGTACTCTACCACATCGGGCATAAGCGTCATTCGCCATAATGGCCCATGCGATGCATCAAAGACTTCTTTCACATCTTCACGAAATACCCTTTGCCAATCGGTGCTGTAATCCACGCGTAGATCCGGTTGTGGATTGATCATATCTTTCCAATGTGGTTCACCTATTTAATGATTTGAATATATATCGAGCTCTATGATTATACGGAAAGAGACATTTGTTTTGCACTCTTTGAATTATTTATGTAATATTCTTAACTATGGGCATCATAGTTGAATATTATATTGATTATTGAATTAGTTAAAGTATATGTGTGAACAAAATTATGATATGCAAACACCCTATTTATCACAATAGCCACATACACAACGTGCTTGATAAATTAGTCGCAAAATCCCTCAAAAATAGGTTAAATGGTCACTATTATACAAACCAATATGATTAGTGAAACCGAACATTTATTGCCTTAAACCCCTTAATATTCGATTTTACATGTTTACATGTAAAACACGCGTGTGCTTATATATAATATATGTATTTTATGTTTGTGCTTATACCTAGTTATTCTAAACCAGTTTCATCATTTTCCATGCATTTCTACCCACCTTTAAATTCAAATATGCACATCCGTAGCATTGGATGAATATCCATAAGCCGCTTCATACACTGTCGCACATATTCCTCTGTTATTTGTTGATGTGAACTGATGAAAAATACAGCACTTATGATCGTACAGGCCTTTTCGCATGCATAGTGATAGTATTTCTCTGTATCCCCAAGTTTTCTATGTAGATCAGGTGTTACACCTGCTTTTTTCGTTCCGAAAATTAAAGTTGTAATAACTGACCATAACCAGCATATAAAAGATGTAATCACTTTCATAATCATTTTAAAACTTTTATGTTCAAACACAATAGTTTAATTACAATTCGTTACGACCAACTATATGTTCATGGTATTTCAATGTAATCATGTTAAGAAACTAGGGAAGAATCATAAAAGTTAAGCATTTTGAAACTCAAAATGTTTTTAAAGAGTTTGAGGATTTGTGATCAGTTTATAACCCCATGCACGAGGCACATATATTACACTGATAAATATAACGCACAGTGGGGTTTTAATTACACCCCACACTGTAGTAGTTGTTCTAATTATAACTTAAGAGGGCAATTACAAGGACTTTCATTTAATATATGATAATGCATCCGCTTTGTATTTTATGTGCTTTGCCCTATTGCACACAAACGTGACGTAATTTGAAACCGGCAAAATCAAGTTTTTATCTTTATCAAACATAGTTGTGTAGGAGATATAATTTATATTATCAATAATATCATAGTAATATATGCTCAATGTATTATGGTACTGTGTATATATTTTGTTGTTTTTCTATTGTTATAAATCATTTAAGAAACTATAATGGTTGTGTTTATATTTTTGTAAAATCTAAAAAAGCAGCTCGTACACCACTTTATATGCTCAATTCATTTAATGGATCAGTTATCATTATTATCGCTCTTCTATTATATCCACCAAAATTATATCAACAATTTCATGGATATATTATTTTAGCATATGAGCAGCTTCATTCAAATAAGCAAATCAAGCGAGTTTATGATATCATTGAATAATAAAAGAAAATATAAAATTTATTCGATCGAACAGTTGATAATTGATTTAGTTGAATGTCTAATATGTTAAGTGTAATAAAATTATTTCATCATTTTGGTTGATGGTCAAGGTGATAGAAAATCGTGTATGTATACTTATTGCTTGAGTATCATAAGCATTTAGTGAGTAAAATAGTCAAAATTCCAAATTATGCTTGAAATCGAATATTTACATATATTGATGTATGATGGGTTAGGAAATTGTATAAAGGCGTCTGTGGATTTCTACTTGAATGCAAATCCATTTGTTTATGTGTTTAATAATTTATAATAAATAAACTTAATACTTTGGCAACGGATGTATTTTATTTATTAAGTGAATTACTTAAAGCATATGCACAAAAAAGCTATCTAATATTGCATTTCGAATACATTAAACTCATGTTTGTGTTATTGTATTACATGGTCAATTATGCGTTACTTAATCATCTTTTTATTAGTCGATGGTATGATTAATGCCAGTTCAAATGCTCGTTCTTAATCTTTTTTTCATCCGTTCGAAACCACAAAGTTTGATTGAAGCATCTTTAACTTTGCAAATAACAATATTCTATTTTTTGAAAGCTACTTGTCAACATTTGTTGCATTTGAATACAATGTACAATGCGAAATAGGTTTTTACATGCTCATTATTAAATGATATAATTTTTATATTAAAAATCTGCATAATTAATACAATAGCACCAAGTGCTTGGTCACTATTATAAACTTGCAATTCATGTTGTGCTAAATGGAAAATTAAGGTAATAGTACAGTCCTCATTCTATTAATACCTTTTTAAAATAAAAATATCGATCTTTTACCATCACGAATACTTATGTAGTTTTATATCCAGCCAACCCCTGGAAGCTCAATTGCTGAAGCCTACCGAAAGGTTTACAAATTCGACAGCATGCATAACTCACTAGAGTTACCACAGAGCGCACGGCATTGGACCACAATGGTGGCCATTCAGTCAATTGTCTGTAGTGAGCAAGGGATGATGAAGATTGCTTTACATAATCATGAGGCCTAAGATATAATTCATCTTTGTGGAAACAATGTTATTAATCTTATTTGCCATGTGATGGATATAAATCTATGTATTTTTGTTCCAATACACAATGTTTTTTTAAACTGTATATTTGAATATCACACTTGTCAAAACATTAAAGCATAAATGATTGTCACACTGTTGTAGAAAGACAAAGCTACTCATCTAGCTCATTTTAGCTGGATCATTAGAATATAATTCTTTACTTGATAAAAAATATTGCGTCACTTAACTTTTTAACTAGTTTATTCTTATTCAATCTATTTGATTCTGAATAAATTGATAACCTTATTTGTCTTCTTTGTTGGTGGAAATGATCAAAATCAGCTGTCAAATTAATTTCCTCAATTTCAATCAAATGACGATGATTTTTTAAAATGTTGGCTTTGGATGAGGAAAACCTTTTTAAACGAACACCTGATGATATGCTTTATAACTTTCGTTTTATCTTCAAAGTTGAATGCTTAATATGAAAATTTATTTGTTTGTATTGAAAATCAAGCAATTTTAAGGTACACTTTACACCCTTCACAATACGTACTCGGGTGTTTCGTATGCTTATTTAGCATAATTGCTCTCTCAAAAGGGCCATCCCGTTTCATTTTAAATGTCAATTTGATCATTTAAAAATACATATATAAGCATCGTTATAACCTGTCCAAATGATTGATTTTCCGTCATACTGCAACGTTTATGGTGAATGCTAACAACTTTGTATTTCTAGAAAACATCATTATTCTGATAACAGCGAATTCAATGTTCATACTTAAACATTGAGTACCCGAGAAGGATTATTAGCCCAGTTAGACTGTATTCATATACGCTTTTGGTTTCATATTTTAATATACGGTAATAAAGGATCTTAAAGGACTATACTACATGAAAGTTCTGAACCTACTTTAGCCTAGCCCTGGGCCTTGCTCCCGATTAGTTTCTGTATTGGAGAGACGCGGTCCATTTATCAACATAGGCTTTAAATATCGGAAAATACAGAAGTAGATTTAAGGGAGTATAATTCAAAGCATGGTTTATATCAAATCATGTTTTTTACTATTCGAAAGACACATAAACATGAACAGCGCCGATTTTACAACGTCAGCGTTTAGTAAAGTGGGACAATATATAATTGGTATCTTTGAGTTATGGACAGACAAAAGCTCCATATTCAATTTCTTTGAATTAAAGTTTACATAAAGATTTCTGTTACAAAAAAGTAGATTTATGACGTTTTTATATGTATTTTTTAAAGGCATGTATATTATCGAGAATGATAAAAGATTGTCATTCGATTTAATTTACTCAAGAGGGATCCGATCACATGAAGCTGATTTCATCATATGAATAATTTTTGATTTGTGTGATGTTTTTTATTAGAAGAGTTTTGAATGTTTAAATATCCAACCACATTTACGTTTTGGTATACCAATCTTAACTCTAGATACGTATTGAAGATTAAATCTTGAAGAAATAAGAGTTTCCCTATTATGTCTTTATTTTTGTTTCGAGTTTATTTGCAAGCATCGATGATAAATCACAAGTGGATAGTAGGTATGTTGACGGCATCTCCTATCCCATAACACCAATCGACTCCGTTGTTCCTGTATTTGTACAATATATCAACGACCTTCCAGGTTCTTTTCAACATGGCAGCCACGTCATTCTGTTGTGCTGATGACACGATATTATACCCCAACAAAAACTTCCAAGAAGCTGTAATCAACAAAATTTACAGTAAGCATAAGAAAGGGTTTTAACCAAGCGAGCAACCAACATGTACTCATTCTTAAATCACAGTCTTCATAAATGATTTAATGAATCTAAGGATATGGTCTATTGCTTTCTTGTGTGTGCCCCCGCCCTCATGGAATATACTAGTCCTATCTGGGATCCACATACTAAAGCTGATGCAGATAAGATTGATCGCGTCCATCAAATCGTAGCAAGATTTGTTTGCGGCGACTTCAGGCAAACAAGCAATGTAAGCGCGTTGATCAGCAAACTCTGCTGGTAGAGCCTCGAAACGCGTAGGAGCCAAAGCGATAATCATGTTCAGAATTCGTCATCCTCTCGTTGCAATTCCGACGGTCGCCTTGATACCAACCATGAGCGTACGCGGAAACCTATCCCTCCTTCCCTTTGCCAGAACAATAGTGTACAAAAAAATTGTTTTCGGACACCATCTGCATTTAAAACTGTCTTTGCCCACACACGAAGGCCTGCAATGCACTCGACAAAGTCAAGGTGGAAGTACAACAGATTTACCTACCAAAGAGCCGTGCCGATATTTTAATGTACACTGTAAATACAAATCTTCGCACACACCGCGTTGTTAACACTTTTGAGGAACATATGTCGAGGTGCTCTTCGCTCAAGACAGTTCATTTCAATTTTATTGGTTTCAATTTTATTGGTTCCAAAAATCCTTAATTAATAAGGACACATTGGCATACAATTCTACGTAATCTACGGTAAACACACTGAAAGCATAATACAGAAATAAACATTTTAACATTATTACAAGGATAAATGCACTAATATGAGCAGTGGTGGCAGAGTGAAAATCACTTTAATGCAGACATTATCACTGACATAAATTTTGCTAATTTGACTAGTCTTTTAGGATCGTTGTCCGTAAGCAGTTTAGCGAATACCTGAGTATTAAATTGGT
>LQRL01171121.1:6752-20101 GCA_001703475.1 Hydroides elegans | reverse complement strand
CCTTTACAAATATAGCACTGGTATATATGCCGCATTGCTGTTATAAATGTCATGCAGTATTGCTGCTAATAATATACTCATAAGAGTTATTTCTATATAAACGCATACGCTCATTGTGTTGTAACGATTTGTTATTTACTTTTCCGATCATGTATGAAATAAAACGGCTACGTCTTTGCGGCGTTTGGTTGCGTGAACTGTTTAAATCCACTGTATAACTAGAAAAAATAGATGTCATCGTTATTTGTGTAAACATTTTATATATCTTAAAATCACATGCTGTTATGAATGTGACCCTGTATAATACAAATAAATTGAGCCATATAGAAATGCTCTATATATGTTTTTCGCTTCAATAACCATAACTTTTACAGCCAGATAATAAGAAAACAACCCAAATCATTGAGAATGCCCTAGACGTGGGATACAGGCATTTGGACACCGCTCGTATCTATGGAACGGAGAAGATGGTGGGACAAGCCGTTCGAAATAAGATTGCCAGCGGTCTCATCAAGAGGGAGGATGTGTTTATCACTTCTAAAGCAAGTGCTTTTAATTTATATAATTATGGAAGTCTAGTTTGGTCACATATTTATATTGAATATTAAGCTAAGCCATTATCTATTCTTAATATTAAAACAGAGTCTATTGCCATATAAAGTGAGGCTTACAGTAAATTACACTTTAGACCTACGTTGATGTTAGGGATGCTTTTACAAGCATACAACTGTGAATAAACTTCATTTAAAGACGAAATCAGATAAGAAATATTGAGTAAATTTTCCATGTCTTCTTACAGCTTTGGAGAACGGACATGAGCCGCGAAAACGTAGTAGCAGGTCTTAAGAAAAGTCTCAAAGACCTGGAATTGCCATATGTTGATTTGTATCTCATCCACTGGCCGACGGCATTTCAGGTTAATTATGTATATCTATATTGTTCAAGAGTATACATTTATGATAAAAAATAGCTTATACAATGTTTTATAAGATTCCAGCAAAACATTATCAGGTGACACCCAATTTTATATGAGCGCTCATATAAACCCGGACGCTTCCGGATAAATACGGACATACGCGATCTGATAATGCCACGTAATTAATTGCAATACAATACAATACAAAATCAAGTTAAGTTTATGGAGGAGATCTCGAGTATTTCATGATTTAGTTGAACCTCATATATACAAATTAGCCCTGTTGATATAAAATGTACTTAATTTGAGTACTCGCTCCCTTTTGTAATAAACATTTTATATAAATAATTTCATTATTATGATATTTCACAGCAAGGCGAAGAGCTACTTCCAAGAGATTCTAAAGGAGAACTTATTTGCGCTACCATTGACTTTTTGGATACATGGAAAGGAATGGAGGAGTGTTTTAAACTAGGACTCACAAAAGCAATCGGCCTTTCAAATTTCAACAGCAAGCAGATTCAGAGAATCCTTGATAACTCTACGGTGTTCAATATAATCTTATCTTATCAAAGCTCATATGCTTCCAATGACACATAAAGTTCAAATTTGTTGAATTTGATGATTAAATGTTTGATTTTGATTTTTTTTAATTACATGAAATAAATAAATCAATTTATACATTACTTCAGGTCAAACCGGCGAATAATCAAATCGAAAGCCATCCATATCTCACCAACTCGAAACTGGTTGAATTTTGCCAAGGGAAGGGAATATCCGTAATGGCATATGCACCTCTGGCGGGTTTCAATGCAGATTACAGGTGCATAAACTTAAGTTTGTAGAGTTTAAATAGTCAGTCTATATATTACCATATAATAAAATGTGATGTAAAACGAATCTGTCATCTTGCATTTATATGAATCCAAAGATTCAACGTTGAAGAAGTAGCTTTATATATAATGTCTTCATTTCTTAATTGTTATTTGTTTTATATTTCTGTTTTATATGGCATATGATAACAGGAAAGAAATGAAATGGCCAACCATTTACACAGATTCAACCATAAAAGAAATTGCGGATAAACACGACAAGACACCAGCTCAGGTAAAGAGTCACTTAAGTCAGTCAGCCATACACGTTTTCTCGATACGCTTTATATTTTACATTATGCTGAAATGTACAAGAATATGGGTTATAACATTTTCAGACATTGAATATCCTACTTTGGTTATGCCATCAAAGAAACAAACAAGACCCAATCATATACAATTATAAAAATAAGCATTTCATAAAAGTATTATTTTTTTCTTTTAGGTTGCTCTCCGATACCAAATTCAACGAAATGTAGGAGTCGCTCCAAAGAGTTCAAAAGTAGATAGAATGAAACAGAATTTTGAGGTATAAGTTTATGATCACTATCACTAATGGATTTTTTTCTCAATCTGAGAGCATATACAAAATTCTCGAGGCCCATAGTACCATCATATTCAATGCAACAATACAACAATGAACCCAACAATGCATTGTATCTCAAAATATTCACTCATTTCGTTAGGAAATCTTTCTGTACGCTCTCTATATCTAAGAAAATATGTGTGAACAACATTGTCCTTCCTCATTAGCTTATTGGTAGAAGATTTAATAATATTTTCGGACGGTTTTCTCTTGAAACTGAGAGAGCTGATTTTGTCCGAAAATATTATCAAATTGTCTAGGCTGAACTAACTTCAGTGGATTGATAGTCAACTAGGCAACTAGGCAAAAGATTATTATTTGTGTCTTGACATTGACCGTCATATGTTATAAATTCTTATCATGTTTTCATGCCTTGTTTTCAGGCGCTTACATTTTCACTGTCAAAGGAAGAAATGGAAACGTTAAATGGGTGTAACCGCAACTACCGATTAAACAATGAGTAAGACCGGTTATGATTATACAATCAATGATGAGAAAATTAGTAATAATACTATATCTATTTTTCTCGACTATTAAATATGATACACAACAATATTAATTATGGTTCTAATATCAAATTAATTAGGCGAATGAGAGCCATAAACATCTTTGTTATCAAAAATTTAATATCCTTTAAAAAATCAATCCCTTAAAATATACCTTGCAAACAAATACAAATATACCAGCCTATATATTTTTTGTTTCAGGCTACCAGATCATCCGTATTTTCCATTCAACGAAGAATTTTAAACGGAGCATTAATGTGCTGTTTTCGCCGCAATATAACGACAGGATATGGCGTTGAACTCATTTCAACAAATAGATCAGCATTTTAGAAATCCTGTTCATGAATGAGATTTTTCTAATGAAATGTGAATAGACATTAACAGTAAGAATGGCGGATCACAACAATATCGGATAGTCAACGTACATGTAGTTCTACTTAAATTTGTTATGCGACAAATTGCGCAACAACTTCATGTATACTAGACCTAGTCTATATATTTAACTGATATTACTCAATCGGATAGTTAAATGGTTTATGTACCAATAGATCAATATTTCATTTGGATAGATTTCAAGAGAAAACCTATTAGCACAATCAAAGACACAAAAAGAGTGGATTTTGTCCGAAAATCCGATTTATACATCTATATGTCTCAACTTAAACTAATGTAACATGAGATTCGTATCGTTTATTCAAAACTGTCACGTGCCACTTCCAAGAAAGCAAGAGGAAATGTATTTAAACCAAGAAGTTGAACCTTTGACACTCACAGTCTTTTTCAAAACATATTTTCGGCTTTTCAGCATTTCACATATCTGTTGGATTTTGTTTGGATTTAAGTTAATTATGAAAAGAAACCCGATGGCTGATATTCTTTATTCATTGTTGTTGATTTCGCACTACATGGTATATCTTCAATTAAATCATACGCATATATACATAAATTGAGAAAACACCGATGGTCTACAGCAGTATGCTACAGTTCATACAAATAGTTATCTGATTTCTTTACGTTTACGTAAATGAAAGAATTCATGAAATCATATATTATTTTCGTGCGGTTTTGAACCGCAACCTACTTATGGATTTCGTGGAACACTTTACTCTATCAATTAGACTTCCTACATAGCTAGAAGAGATATCAGCGCGTAAATTATGCTTTTGTGTTTATGCTTGTATAGTTAAACATATCAAATGTTATTTTTCATAATAAATACAAGCATTTTAAATGAATCCATATTAGAAAACGGGTCAGATTTTCCCTTAAACGCTGCCAGCACTGTACGACTATACCCGTCCCCTATTGGTTAAGACGACATCACATGACATAAACAGCATGCATTTATTAACCTTGCTCTTATGACGCAATACAGGCACTCTATTGACTGCAGCTGTCAATCACAAGACACACCCCCAGGGGCTGCAAATATTTATGCACAGTGGGCGGGGCCTACGCTATTTACGGCAATAGATGAGTCAATGCCTTTATTGAGGCGTGCTGCAGTAACAATTTTTAGAGAAAAAAATCACTGCTTTAATGTTTGATCAATTTGAGCACTGGGAAGTAGATTTTTGATGTTGTACATGTATAATAAATAGACAAAGGCGTGAAACAGTTATTCGATTTGCTTGATGGCAAATAACAAGTTGGCCCTTTCATGAACATGAACATTAGTAAACATAATATTATGATTTAGTTAAATATCTTTATTCCCAACACAATCCTAATTGGTAATGATGCGAGTTCTGTATTACAGTGCAGTAATGTCTCACATGAAGCATTTAAAAAAAATCTCTTGTTAACAAAAGAAAAGAAATAAGATTCTTATATTCTATGAATATATCTATCTAGTTGTAAATAATTCTTGTTATTGGGATTAAATGACATTATTAATCGAAATCGCACTCTTACATATATTTCTTTCACTTTCAGTAGTGTAGTAGTTGTATAATGGTTCGATACATTGCGTGCCTTAAAAGTACAGTATAAACCAAATAATTCAACAAGTAGGGTCAGTAAAACTGACTAAGTTCCCCGACGTCCCAATCCGTGCAACGGGATTTTAAGTCGCACGACCGAGTTCCCTGGCTAATAACGAAACATACCCGACTATTTCATTCGAAGGCCTTTCATAGCTTGTAGAGAGTAAATTATCTTAGTTAAGTACCTGGGTATTGGTTTCTCTATTGAGTTCGGTCGCGGAATAGCAAACCCCTAATTGTGTTGAAATTCCTCATTTTGACAAAGTACTCGTAGGACCCTGTAGGAAACCAATACCTAGATGCACAACTTTAATATATATTCTTTCATCGTGGAAAGTTTGATTCGATTCTGCCCCGTAGCTGTGGATTTCGGTCGCGGAATAGCAAACTCCAAATTGTGTTGAAATTCCTCATTTTTGACCAAATCGTACGACCCTAATTTTGGTCGCACGACTTAATCAAAACCCAGGTGCACAGCATAAATAATATTCTTTCATTATAAAAAGTTTGATTCGATTCTGCCCCGTAGTTGTGGAGTTCGATCGCGGAATAGCTAACTCCAAATGTTGAAATTCCTAATTTTTGACCATGTCGTAGGACCCAAATTTTTGTCGCACGACGAAACCTATACCCAGGTGCACAACTTCAATATATATTCTTTCATTGTAGAAAGTTTCTTTCGATTTTGCCCCGTAGCTATGGAGTTCGGTCGCGGAATAGCAAACTCCAAATTGTGTTGAAATTCCTCATTTTTGACCAAATCGTACGACCCTAATTTTGGTCGCACGACTCAATCAAAACCCAGGTGCACAGCATAAATAATATTCTTTCATTGTAAAAAGTTTGATTCGATTCTGCCCCGTAGTTGTGGAGTTCGATCGCGGAATAGCAAACTCCAAATGTTGAAATTCCTAATTTTTGACCATGTCGTAGGACCCAAATTGTTGTCGCACGACGAAACCTATACCCAGGTGCACAACTTCAATATATATTCTTTCATTGTAGAAAGTTTCTTTCGATTTTGCCCCGTAGCTGTGGAGTTCGGTCGCGGAATAGTAAACTCTAAATTGTGTTGAAATTCCTCATTTTTGACCAAGTCGTACTACCCTAATTTTGGTTGCGCAACAAAACCAATTCTTAGATGCACAACTTCCATATATATTCTTTCATTGTAGAAAATTTGATTCGATTCTGCCCAGTAGTTTTGGAGTTAAGTCGCGGAATAGAAACCCACCTGAAAAGTTGACAGACAGACAGACGGACAGACACACGGACGGACCCGGCTCCAATAGTCCCCCGCTACCGCGCTACGCGGCGGGCGGGGACTAATAAGGGTTTAAATTATGAGATTGACCAGGCAATGTTGTTATTGACATAACATTTAGGACCATATTAACATTTGTTATACAAAAATATACATATTATTACTTTTTGTTTATAGTAATACATAGATGTTTGAGTAAGACTGTATTGCCCAAAGTACGCTCGCTAAACCATCGCAGTGATTACAGTCCAATGAATAACATCCTTGGTTTTGTAAAACAAAATAAAATGTTAAATCAATCGCAGTGAGATGTAAGAAGGACACCCCACGACACATTTTTCAAAATGTTGTAAAATCAATTTTAAACAACATTATAATCACGAAGAACAACAAATTAATGGTTTTTGAACATTTAAATTTTGCAAAAAGGTATTTCTTTTTTTCCAAGCCAGCTTGGCTGTTTCTCAATTTCTAGCCAGCTTGGAACAGAAAAGGAACACCTTTTGCGAAAATTGAAATGTTGAATATAACTCAACTACGTCTCATATCTTGCAAAGTACAGCTTGTTAGACGATCGCAAGCAGGTTTAATCAATTTCGAAATAATTATTCTCACTGATTGTAAAAAAATAGAAATTGTCAAAAAGGTGTTCCTCAAACTGCTCAAATCTCCAAGCTAGAATGAATTTTCTCAAAATTTCCAAGCCAGCTGGAAGTTGGTAGGGAACACCTTTTTTTGGGAACAGCTTATGAGGTGCTCTTCATGTAAAGCTGTTACTAGCCTAAATAACAAACACACATACATGTACAGTAATTTAGATAAAACGCTGTCTGCATTCATAGCCTTATTGTAAGACAATGATTGAACTTACATACCCTCAACAGTAATGTTGTCTTAGGGCCTGGCCACATTGGAAACTCTTTCTTGCTCTTATTTCCTAACAAACCTGTCTTCCAATTTATTCTATACGGGAAACTAAAAACGCGGTAAAAGTCTACCTAACCGCTCGTTGCTTTTGGTCTCACGTTAGGAATACATTAGAAGACAGGTTTGTTGGGTAACAAAAGCAAGAAAAAAACTTCAAATGTGGTCAGGCCCTTATATATTTCCTATACACTGTATAGATGGCCTACTTAGATAGCGAGTGGGTCGAGGTTATCATATATATGTATGTTACCTACCTTTTCCTCAGCTTTAAGGATACGATTGATTTTCAAAAGACAATTTCACATTTTTAGCAACATTAAAATGGCTGAACCAAGCGTTACACTGGAAAATGGTGCAAAAATGCCACTCATGGCATTTGGAACTCTTATGGAGTCATACGATGTGCGTTAATATGGGAGTTTTATTATTTGCTCATGAAATATAAGAAAGACTATAAACGCTCCCAAATATGTATAATGCAATTCATTTATATAAAATACTGGTATATATGTATGTTGCTGAAATATGACATAATGGTGTTATTGATATACTCATAAGAGTTAAAAATGAGTGCGGGTGCTTATTGTGCTGTAACTAGCTTTTATCTACTTTGGCGACCATATGCTAAATGAAATGCTGGCGTCTTTGCATGTATAGTTTAAAGCACCCATCTATAGTTCTGATAACAGAAATATATCCTGCAATCAACATAAATGTATGTCTTGAATATATGACAATCAATTTAACAGCCAGATTACGAGAAAACAACCCAAATCATTGAGAATGCCCTGGACGTGGGATACAGGCATTTGGACACTGCCCGCCTTTACGGAACTGAGAAAATGGTGGGACAAGCCGTGAGAAATAAGATCGCCAGTGGTCTCATCAAGAGGGAGGATGTGTTTATAACTTCAAAAGTAAGTTTCTTTTAAAAGTATTCAAATGTAATTTTGAGTTCAACAAACGAGTGTATGGCATAATTCATCCCTTGAATATGAGTGTGACATAAGTTTGTCCATTATTATTACCTAATGCACATGAAGGGCTCTGTGCAACATGTTTCGCTGGAATGTTTTGCAAAATGGCACATGATTATAAATCCATGTAAACTACTTAAATAAAGCCAGGAAATCAATGCGATTGTAATTATTTCATCGTTTGGCCACTTGCCAATCGTTATATGACCAATGTAAAAACATTCGATGTCCTTTTTCTTAAAACGTCAATTTCAGACTTAACACATTGTTGCATGGAGCCCTTGATATACTATTACATATGATCCAGACATATGTAACTATGTTAAATGGGGATGTGCTTCATAATAATTTAGATATATTCATTGATAAAAAATATTGAGGAAATTTATCTTCATTTCCAACAGCTTTGGAGAAACGACATGAGCCGTGAAAACGTGGTAGCAGGTCTTAAGAAAAGTCTCAAAGACTTGGATTTACCATATGTTGATTTATATCTCATCCACTGGCCGACGGCATTTCAGGTTAATTATATATATTTCTATATTGTTCAAGGGTATATTTATGATAAAAAGATAAAAAGAATATGCGATGTATTATAAGATTCCATCAAAACATTATCAGGTGTTATACTATATACATTTAAGATGAAACAATCAATTATGAAGTAAATTAAAAAAAATAACAATCAAGCGGAAGACGTCCCTATTGTTCGGGACACCCCGGTTTATAGGGGCGTCCGGATAAATAGGGATGAACGTCCCTATTGTTCGGGACACCCCGGTTTATAGGGGCGTCCGGATAAATAGGGATGAACGCGGCCTGATAATGCAACGTGCTTAATTTCAAAATTCAATACACAATTAAGCAAAGTTTACTGAGTTGAATATTGCATAACATTGTTGAACCTCACTGATACAATTTGACCCTGTGGATAGAAAATGTCAATAATCTAGCTAAGTACTTGCTCCCCTTTGCGCTATACATTTTAAAGTAAATAATTTCATTTATATGTTTCTCAGCAAGGCGAAAATCTTCTTCCTAGAGATTCTGAGGGAAAGTTCATTTACGCTAGCATTGATTATTTGGATACATGGAAAGGAATGGAGGAGTGTTTCAAACTTGGACTCACAAAAGCAATAGGACTTTCGAATTTCAACAGCAAGCAGATCCAAAGAATCCTTGATAATTATACGGTACGAAATATAGTTTTAACTGAAAAAGTTGACGTTATCAATTGACACATTAAATTTGATATTTGAAGTAAGATTGGTAATTATACTTAAAGATTTTAAAAATGATTTAAAATGCATAAATCATGTCATCATATACATCAGGTCAAACCGGCGAATAATCAAATTGAAAGCCATCCATATCTGACAAATTCGAAACTTGTTGAATTTTGCCAAGGAAAGGGTATTTCCGTAATGGCATACGCGCCTCTGGCTGGATTCAATGCCGATTACAGGTGAAAAGTTTTATAAAGTGTATATAGTCTACTCATATGTTCGGCATATTAAAATCATTATACATGTATATAGAAGTGCTCACAAACGAGGGCTATTGAGGTTAAATTGAACTTACTTATTGACAATGTGTGTGTTTATTATTATTATTTTTTTATGATCAATATCGATTGTGAATATTATAAATTCATGAATTTATAGTTAAATAGTCATACCATATCATTATTTAATATGTTGTACCATTAAAGGAAAGAAATGAAATGGCCAACCATCTACACGGATCCAACCATCAAAGCAATTGCTGATAAACATGGCAAAACACCAGCTCAGGTAAACAGGGACTCGATCAGTCAGTCACAAAATCTAGTTAGTTTAATGGATTATAACACTTAGACAAGCTTTATATTCTAGAGGAAGCTAAACTCGCTAGAACACGAGTTACAGTCTTACCCGCTTATCTCGTCCCCGCTTATCCCGCCAACCGCCTAGCTCGTCACTAATTGTAATCCCCATCCCCAATTACATTTACCATTTTGAACCCGGATATCTCGTCACCCGGCTATCTCGTCATTTTGACCTTGGTCCGAGCATTGACGAGATGAGCGGGGAAGACTGTATAACAATTTCAGATATTTCAGACAGATATCTCACCTCAATAAGGATCCCAAAGAAAGCAACAAGCTTCGAGATTTTTCTCTCACCATATTCGTTTACATAAAGTTATGTCAATAACATTCATAAAAGTATTGTAAATTACAAAATGTATTTGTTCTTGTAGGTTGCTCTCCGATACCAAATTCAACGAAATGTAGGGGTTAATCCAAAGAGCTCAAAACTAGAACGAATGAAGCAGAATTTCGAGGTATGAAATATTTGCACTCGAGATTGAGTTTTTGATCACAACAAAAGTCCAATTTTGCATCATAATCCAATGCATAAAATGTCAGCACAGTGTATCTCAAAATATTCACTCAATTCATAATGCTATTTCCGGTACCTAACAAAATAGATCTACGGTTGTGAAAAAAAAAGACTTTAACCTTTCTTCATTTCCTTAGTGGATAAATAGTCAACTGAGCAATACATTCTTATATGTGTCTTAACATTAACCGTCATATCTTGTATTTAATTTTACGTCTCGTTTTCAGGCGCTTACATTCTCATTGTCAAAGGAGGAAATGGAAACATTAAATGGATGTAATCGCAACTACAGATTGAACCCTGAGTAAAGAATGGTTACGAATGGTTTATATGCAAATGCTAACAAAAGATGGGAAATTAAGTAATAGATGTCTAATATCAAAGAATAATACGATATTCAAAAATTGATGTGATACAAATATTGCTTTGATGGAAAATGACGAATGAGAACCCTAAATGTCATTATGTCCCAAAAATACAAAACTAGATAAAAACGATGGTACATTTAAATATTCCTCTGACATAAATCCTTCCTTTTTTTCTCTTATATTATTCCAGATTGCCAGACCATCCGTATTATCCATTTAACGAGGAATTTTGAAATGGAGGTTGAATTTGATTTTTCTGCAATTTAGCGACATGAGTTCACATTAGACGCATTTCAGGAGAGATATCAGCACTTTATAGTTTTAAAAGATTGAGATTCATTCAATAAGAGTCGTAAATAAACTTAGAACACTTCAAAGAGTTGAAAATACGTAATGTGTTCGTTTTCGTCAAACAAAAACCCAAACTCATAACATCGAGATTGGCATTTAGTCTTCAATCATGCCACAAAACGATTCGTCTTCTAGCAAGATAGTAACGGATCAAAAATCAATATTTGAATCTTTGATACATTTGGTATTCATCCCTTTGCTTAATTATTAAGCATTGTAAATCTTTAAACTGTTTGTTTCTCATAATATTATTTTGCAGCTCTACAGTTTTTTTGGCATTTCATCAATTCTTTCGAGGTTAAGTGAAACATGAAAAGAAATAAATATATATTCAATTTATTTTGTGTTGATTTCGTACGACAAGGCAAATGTTCGTATAAACCATACAAATATATACATAAATTGAGAAAACACCAATGGTCGACAGCAGTATATGACAGTTTCAACATAATCTTGCAAAAGTATTCGTATAATTATGATAAGATGATATATTTAAATCGAAATGGCACTTTTATATATTTTTCTCTTGCTATGAATAGTTGTAAACTGGTAAGCAATATTACGTGTCTTAGAATAGCAGTCATAATCATTTAATATGGCATTAAGATATTTGCGAATTTTTAACTTTAATTTATCAGATTTTACCATGAATAAAGGAAGAAAAGTTATCTTCAAAATAGCAACTCTTGGATACAATACAGTCGTCACTCTTGAATGAGAATTTCTCTTTACACTAAGATTTCATGTAGCATTCTATTTATACATTTAAGCTCACATACAGTTTTATATTAGCACTTATATGGTCTATATGTTTTAAAATAACATTTGACTGTAAAATATATACAACTATTTATAATGAACTAAGGTTGTTGTTGCATTCATAATTATCAATTTCATGAACAATGGTTACTATAGAAACCTAACCATCTGGTTTGAACAGCGTTATGGATAGATCAATACAAAATAAGACTATCGAGTATACAAATAACATCAGTTTCCACACACATTTAAACTGCATGATTGTTTTATTAGCAAATATTATATTATAATTTTGTTGTAATCTAGAAGCACTATTCATGCTAGAGGTCATGGCACAGCCATTATTAATACACATAATATTTCTTCCAAATATTTTTCAATAAGGAAAACTGCGAAGAGTATCTAACTAAACAACTACATGTATATTTGAATTGTGGGAAGGGCTTCCGTTGTAAAAAAAAAACGGTGCGGTGGTTAATCCCTGAATAAACGTTTGAAAATAGTCTAATTTTTAGGACCTCACTTTCTAATGTAACACTTATGCGCGAGATACAGGACATATAAAAACATACAAAGTAAAGCAAGGATATTTTGAATGTTAATTTGATTTTTTATAATATGGCATTATTATGCATACATACTTCAACTTGGCACTAAGCTAAAATGATTTAATTGTTCATTACTTAATGAGTTTATACAATAAGAAATTCAATTATCATATTCTTCTAATTTTGATTTTTATATTTGTTTTGAAAATAAACTGTTGTGCTGGCAATCTTGTTCGTATTTGAGATTGTTCTAAATAGAAAATACCAAGTGTATAGAGAATTATTATCTCAGATATGGCATCATACATGAATATGTAACTTAATCAATTGACTTTTTAGCAAATAAATAGAACTGCTTATTCGTAACATTCACTTCAAAATATACATCAACTAGACATCAGACAAAAAAAAATGGCAGACACTTTCTTGAGAAAATCGAATCATATCACCCCACAGCTTGTTGTGTGCAAAGAAAAAACTTCTTTTCAGGAATATATACATAATGGATATAGCGGAAGTAAAGTATCCTGTTGCACAGGGCCCCCACCCTCTGAAGTTGCCAATGTACAAGAGTTTAGAGGCACTGGGTAACGGGATGGAAGAAAAGATGAAGACATTTGGGCGAATCAGGACTCCATACTGAGAAGGTTATTGATTGTAGCGTCCTTGTTTCCCCGATTTGCTTCCAGTATTGACTTGATGACTTCATCATCTACGTTTGGAAACATGTCCTTAACCTGAAAACATACCTTTTTTGTTTTATTTCTTTTTTTCATATATATTTTTCATTATATTATACACATATATGACACAACATTCAAACTGACAATACATGACATACAAATACAGGACATAACATTGACATAAAAATGTTGACTTGAAACAAGAATGAAAAGGAAATATGTT
>LQRL01171110.1:4683-16490 GCA_001703475.1 Hydroides elegans | reverse complement strand
AAAAATAGCAGACTGATTCAAAATATATAATATATATATATATATGGGTCTGATTCAAAATATATAAAAATCATACGTATACTAGTTATGATAGGAATGATACAATAGAAGATTGCTGCGCCCAATGTATAATCATAGTTTATATAAGTTTGTTTTTGTATAAATTTACATATGAGTAAAGCTTATGTCCCTTTCAAACTCACCAACATCCCAATTTTTCAGAAGTGTACATTGATATATCAAATAAATAACACATTTTTACTTTAAAAAATATACAATCTAAAATTTCATATTTTCCCTTTCTTTTTCAGAGTAAGGGCTTAAATCTATTCATCCAGCTAGATATGTTACAGGGTATCTATTCGTTTTAGGGTGTGTTAGGGTAAGTATACTTGCCCTGATATTTTTCAGGGCAAGTATACTTACCCTGATTTTTTTTGCCTTCAAAAATGAAAGATACCCTGAATTGCTATAAACCTACCAGTTATTTATTTGAGTGAGTGAGATAAAGGTTTCGCTTGGATTAGTGTGAGTTGAACGTTTCGCTCTCCATAGCAATTGTGTAAATGATAATTGATTGCAATTGAAATTGATGGTTAAATCATTCTATTACTAAAATGTTCTTAGGAGGGATTACTATTTGGGGCTTAGTGAGTCGAATATTTCGCCTCGATGAGTCGAGCGTTTCGCTCCGGATCAATGAGTAGAACATTTCGATCTAGCTACCTGCATTGAATATTTCGCTCGTGCCTTTCATGAAGAATTAGAAATGAGTTAAACATTATGGTCAGGAACCATTAAGGGTTAGGTTTTACTTTTGAAAATAAATGTGTCGTTTTAATCCTATAGGACGTAGTGGGGCGTGTAGCAAAAATATGATTTTTAAACAAATATTTATAATATAAATTTAAATCTGCAAATGTTCCCGAGCACACGTTGTGACTCAATACATGTTGTCATGAAAATGAGTAAAGGTTAAGGGAAATGACTGAATTAAGGGAAATGATTTTTATATGTGTTAAACAATTTTAAGCAATAATTAATTAAATCGATTATTTAAATGTAAAGGAAAATAAAGAATAAATGCATAGGAGATATTGACAATTTGTGAAACAATAAATATATATAGTTTTTATGAGAGATTTTATGCAATAACATAAAGGAAGTTTTACTCGAGATGCTTAACTATGTGTAAGCACTTAAAGATAAACGTATTGTATTTACATTTATTGTAATATGTTTATAATAGTTTTGTATTAACTATAATTCCCTTCAGATAAAACTCCAATCGTGTTAAATGTCTAAACACTGAGTTTAAATTGCAATTATCATTCCATCAACAGCTCCGAAACTATTCAAGTCAAACACCATTGTTGGAAAAGCGCAATTTAAAGTTGCGTACGGAGTCAAGTTAATTATCAGATCAACATGTTCGACCGACAAATCCAAGCGAAACGTCTAACTAACTCACCCCATGAATAACTCGTTCACATAATGGACACACCAATTCAGGATATCTTTCATTTTTGGAAGGGCAAAAACCAGGGTAAGGATACTTGCCCTGAAAAAGATCAGGACAAGTGTACTTACCCTAAAAAGATCAGGGGAAGTATACTTACCCTAGGGCAAGTATACTTGCCCTAACCGAATAGATACCCTATAACAGATACAAACATAGAAAGAATGATAACAATTTAGAAGGGCACCCCGCGACTTAATTTTCAAAAAGTTGTAAAATCACTTTAAAAACAATACGATTACGAACAACAACAAAATATTGGTCTTTGAACAATAGCAAATTGCAAAAAGGTGTTCAGATTTTCCAAGCGAGCTGCTAGGAACAGAAAAAAGGAGCACTTTGCAAAGAATGAAATGTTGAATATAGCTATATATTTCTCTCATATATTGCCATTAAAAGTTTATTAGACAATTGCAAACAAGTTTTATCGATTTCAGAATAATAATACTCACTACTAATAACCAAAATTAGGAAATTATCAAAAAAAAGGTTCCCCATACTGCCAAAATCTCCAAGATAGAAAGTGTTTTCTCAACATTTCCAAGCCAGCTGGACTTCGGTGGGGAATACCTTTCCTTTGGGAACAACTAGTTACGTGCTCTTTAATTTATCCGCCATACTTGCATGGATAAATCGATTGAGAAAATTTACTCTAAGGCATTTATGGATATACTTAAATCTTCAAACTGCAATCAATCTTATATGTTTTAAAGCTACAAATATTACATTAACAATTAATATTTTATTGTTGATGATATAACGAGATTGGTTCAAAATGGTTTGATAAAACATATTGACCAAGATTAAAACTCAATATACATTATTTCGAATAAGTTCCTACCGTCTTCTTATAACTTTCATTTCAATATATGTTGTTTTTTTTAAACTAAGATCCTATAATATTTTTTTTTGAGAAAAAAACTTTAATAATCTTATATTTTTTTATATACAGGTATCACAATACATGTTTGATAATGAGTCCGAAAAAATAGTTCTAATGGATGGCCAACAGTAATGTTTTAATTCTTGGCATTATATGGAATTTGTTTTGTGAAAGAAATATGAATGCACTTTAAACCTTGCAGTATTGTCAAAATGGTTTAATAAAACATATTGACCAAGATTCAAACTCGATATACATTATTTCGAATAAGTTCCTACCGTCTTCTTATAACTTTCATTTCAATATATGTTGTTTTTTAAACTAAGATCCTATAATTTTTTTTTGAAAAAAAAACATTAATAATCTTATATATTTTTTGTTATATACAGGTACCACAATACATGTTTGATAATTAGTCCGAACAAATAGTTCTAATGGATGGACAACAGTAATGTTTTAATTCTTGGCATTATATGGAATTTGTTTTGTGAAAGAATTATAAATGCACTTGTAACCTTGTAGTATTGTCACGTTGATTTATTAAGTCATGCAATGAAATATAAAACTACAAAAATGTGTTTTCAAAATGTTAATTTCATCTTTTTATTTCATATAAAATAACGGATAAGTTATAAGTTGTTATGTGTTTTTATTTCGGTTTTAAACATGCTAGCTGTCTGTTTGTTGAGAAGATATTGACTGTTCAGTGGTATATGGATGATACTCTTCAAGCCAAAATCTTTGCATATATGTATTATTTTATACATAAAAAATAACCAAAACCCTTTTGTTTTGAAGAAAACAGACAACTTTATAGCGCTGGGTAAATGTCCATGATAGCAAGGCATCCCGTTGCATTTCTATACACCGGTATCAGAGCACACACAGAATACTGAAACAGTAACATCATAGTTGTACTCGAACCCAGGACCTTTACATGCCTGCGGTTTACAACTTAGACATGGATTCTCTCTTCACATTTTTTTTGAATTTATTGCATAAAAAGCCAATGGAAAATTTGTTAAATTTACAGAAAGAAAAATTGTTCTGTAAAAATTCACAGCACCATCGTATGCGTGTTCCGTATTAAATCTGACGTGATATTTGATTCGCCATCTGAATCATCAAATGCACATACTCTTCGTGAGTCGTCGCCGTAACACTTCCTTCTGAAGAACTAAGTAAATAAAATATACAAATATAGTTTTCAATGCAACCTTTATTATCAAGAAAATTATATGCTGTTCAAATCAATGACTTCAACGAGCTCTATTACTCAAAAGCTGCTTTCACTTTAACAAAATATCTTCTTCGCCAGATGCACAAAGTACATGTGTGACAAAACGATAACCCACCTTAGCATAAGTATAGCTCCCATCGAGTTTATCTCTGCTTCATTGACTGTCTCAAGAGAGATAAGTAGCTCAAATATATTTTAAAAAATTTGTTGTGCCAATAATATGTACATGTAACAAACTATTGCTAGGATCTGGAAAGTAGCCTATTCGTTTCCAGTATAGGGTTCTTTTTACATGTCACTGATATTTTCTCATATTAATTAATTAACAGGTCTGCAATTCCTATTCAAATATTAGATGTTTTCTAAATTTTATGAAATAATTTAAGTCTTTCTCATGTGACCGGGTGGTTAAAGTGGTCGACTCACTATGGTCTCATTAGGTTATTTTATCTCTCCTGTTGCTAACGTGTACATATGATTTCTTATTCTGTATTGCATTTATTTATTTTTTCAGAAACAAAACAACATTAGCTCGAAATCTCTCGCTTGACTCTTAGGACCACGGACCCTAATTACCCATTCAATACCAATCTTACTCTGTTTTCGACTCCTTTATCTTCCACATCATAAGCAAACATTCTTTAGTTTGATGTAGAAATGGACCAAGTAAACTCTTTGTTATTTTTTCAATATCCCCGGAAATCATATCAGTCTTTTATCAGGCCAAATTTCAGCGTAAGTTGACAATGCCTGGAAATGTTATGCATTGTTGACATTCGCTGAGTAAACTAGCGTATGTTGACATTGTCTGAAAATAAAGCTAGCGGATGCCAATATTTGTTGATTTCACAGATTTACAACAATATATATTTATCAAAATACAAATAATACTGAGTCAAATACTTGTTTATAAACAATGTTTTAAAGAAATCATGTGAAGGATGATGTGGCAATTGTTTCACTGGTCTTAACAGTAATAAAGATAACCATTTGCTATCTCTCTCGTTACTTTAACTCGTTAAATTTGAGAAAAAATAATAAATTTACCTATATTTTGGGATGAGTATACTCATCCAGATATGTTAAAAATCTTGCCATGCAAGCTGCTTTCTAAGATCTACAGTTCTTGAACCATTGAACAAATGATATTGTTCGTTAGCGATTTTGTTGTTTGTTTGCTATTTATTCAGTATTTCAACAAATAAATGCCAGTTGAATAATAATACAGAACATTTATAAAAAGATAAACAATTTGGTGGAAGAATACTAAGGATGACCCATGAAAGCCAAACGGCTTATTTCCAAAGGGATCCTTGATTACCCTGAACAATGTTGTTTAGACAAGGGTTGTTTGATTCTCTTTTTAAATGAGACGTAACCAGTGATATACTTGAGCTGGGTTGGCAGATAGTTCCAGTATTAAACAGCTTGAAATGAAAAGCAATTAGACACAATGCCTTTGACCGACGGAGCTTTAAAGCTATGATTATGATTTCTTGTGTTAATAGTATGCACATGTGACACATCCGTGAACATATCCTGAAAATAGCAAGGACTTAACATTGCTCCTTTTTTGAAAGTGTGATTCAAACAAAGTTGCTTAATACGATCTTCGAAATTAAGATAACTGACACTATCTAGTACATGCTGTCCAATGTGACTTCTCGGTGGAAGGTTGGTGATAAACCGTACAATTTTGTTCTGAGTTGTCTGCAATTTGCGTTTTAGCTGAGCATTGAGAATAAAATACCATGATGCACAACAGTTATCAATCAAGTGGCACTTGAGTAAAGCAGAACACATTTTTTTCCTGACAGTTTGGTTGAGACATTGTTGATATCTTTACATAAATTTGAGCTTTTTAATTATTTTTTAGATTACACTTTTAGCCATAGTCTCACATAGATCACACCAATATATTTTACAGTTTTTTACTTGGCCCATGATCGTGCACCCATTGTATTCAATTTTGAATTCTTTTACTTTTTCAGGTTTCATTTGGATTCAAACAAAATGCTTTCGATTGTGCCGACATGCATGGATAGTTTATTTTCTGAGAACCATTGATTACATGTTTTATCAGATCAGTTTTAAGTTTTTGACACGATATTTGGATCGCGAACTGAAACAATGAGGACACTAACATCGGCATAGAGCAAAAGTTTACTATTGACGCTAATTTCCATATCATTGTTATAACACAAATAGAGCAAGGGAGCTAGTAAAACTCCCTGTGGAACACCGCATGTAATATCCATAGCCTCTGATATTATTCAGTTAATCGAAACATATTGTTTTCTATTTGATAAATAAGAGGAGAATCATGTGGGGTCGACGCCGATGGCACTTGAATTTTTGAAGAGAATTTATTGATTTACACAGTCGAAAGCCTTCTGGACATCGAGTAATAGCATACCAACATGGTGTCCTTTTGATATTTCAGTTTTAACCCAATCCGTTAGGTACGTGAGGCATGTGTCTGTTGAAAAGTCGGTTCGAAAGCGATATTGGTATTTGAATATGAGATTATTATCAACAAGATATTTTTGCAATTGGTTGTAAACGCATTTTTCGAGATTTTTTTAACACATGGTAATACACTTATTGGTCTATAGATTCCTATTTCTAGACGGCTGTTCTTTTTATACGATGGAGTAACTTTAGCTTCTTTAAGTTCTTCAGGTACTTTGCCTGGTTCGATAGACTTATTGATAATAGAGGTTAGCGGGCGGGTTAGAAATTCTGCTCCGCCCTTTAGGACCTAGGCAGGTTGTCTAGACCAGTGCTTTTATATGTATTTAAGCTTAAGAGCTCCTTGAGAATACATTCGATACTGACAGACTAATGTTTAAAACTACCTGGAATTATGCCTTTGTTTGCATAGAAATCTTTGAATTTATTTGAATCTACACCATAAACATTACTTAAACGTTTCATTCTTTTAACAAGGTTAGCTGCTACAGTGGTAAAAAATTGTTCACTAATTAAAAGTTTGCAAAGCATCACGGCACAATATATCTGCAAAACTCAGCATTATTTTGGCGTTAGACTTTGATTTATAGCTATATCCTAATTTTTTCAGACTCTGCCATAACTTACAAGGCTTACCAATATTTTCATTGATTTGACTTTCGAAAAAAAAACTGATTTCACACGCTTAATGTTTCTCTGAAGATCGTTTCTAATGCGACAGTATCGTCTGCAGGTATCCATATTTTTACCTTTTCTGTATGTAGCCAGGAGGTGACAGGGGCACCCGACGAACTGTTCTGCCAAATATATGTTTTATGGCCATCCTAGCTACCTAGTAAAATGAACATATCTTGTGAATAGATATGACGTTTCGATTGCCGATTCAAAACCAAAAAATAGGTTGTGTTACTGATTTTAGTTTTAATGAGCTATTATATCTAGCAATCCGACAAAAAATGGCGTTTTAATTCATATTGTGGTATAAATTTCTAGATCAATCATTAAATAAGTTAGTTAAACAATTGTATATTTTAGATCTGCTCTGGTTTATCTAGCTAGCAACGTGTAAGAACAAATAATTTAGGTGCAATGTTGCATTTTATGGTCAGCGAGCTAGCAAAATATGAACAGATATGTGGCCCTTATAGGAGGTGATATCAGAATAGTTTTAGATTATGTATAGGTTCCGAAATATTTCTTAACATTCAAGGCTAACATACATTTTGGTGCATTGGGTGCCCCTGAGGTGATCTCTTTCGTTGATTCTTGATAGAATATCCTCTGTTATTCATGGTCTGGTACTCTGTTCTATTCTTACCGTTTTTGTGGGGCAACACTGTTTAAGGTTCATAAATCAATTATTCTATCTATTATTTGAACTATTGGTTTAACATGTCATCATCTGTCTAAACTTAATCTGTGATTAGCGATACGATAAACCAAACACTATTTACCTGTGTGTATCGTGAAAATAAAATTGGACATTCTTTCTGAATACACGGTATAAACAAGGACAGGTACCCGGATATTGATAACAGTCAAAATGGCGACGAACTAAAAACTTTTAAAGTTACAAAATTTGGATATTTGTATATGTATGGTTATTTTGAGGTAATATTATTATCAAATATAACTTTATGCATCATATGTTTGATTTATAAGAATATAAATGTTATCATGAACATCAAAATGGGTGGGCTCTATCTGTCAAACTTTTTTTACACACCTGAGAAAGTTTATCAATTACGCTCCTAGCCTTTTTAATCGCACCCGTCAGATAACTAACTTTATCATGGTTACCGTGTAACTCTTTGAAATATGCCTCGTAAAATTCCCATTCGAGGAAGTCTGATGTGATGTTGACTTAAGAACTGAAGCTGATAAATGGAATGATGTGTAAAAACAAAACAAACGAATGTTCAATGGCAAATGCCATGATTTCATGAAAACTATGAAGATAACTTTTGGATAGATCGTGAAGGCAATTTGGTCTCCTATAGTAAAACACATTGTCTGAGCCATTTATGATGTACCTCTTAATGTATATAAGTTTCAAAGCGTACAATATGACCAATGGCCTTCGCTGCAGAGGCCAGTTGATAATTTCGTTGTTACGAGTAATAAAATCGATGAAGTATTTGAATAAAGATTTTCACAACATGAGCTCGAAATGTTAGCGACGCTACAAGTATTTTCACGGACATGGAAATGGAACAACATTTCAAAGTCCATATTTTATTATTTCTATTTCGCATTCAAAGCTCATATTTTCACAGATAATTAAAACATATATATTATATATATATACTATATTTCAAACAAAACCACTGTCCAAACTAATGAAAAAGGGTATACAATTTAAGGTTTAGATTTGTCTCATCTTCCATGTCGCGTCTTATTTCCATGTAGCCTCCCTTGTACTTCAAGCAGAGCGGAGAGTCATATAGACACGATTGGAGGGTCGTTAAGTTAATTATAGGGTAAAAGGAAAACTATTAATGTGTATATGAACCTTGATAATTTGACCTATCTTCGAAACCGGAAGTAACAGAACGGTATTTTCTCATCCGAAATACCATATACGTCTGAACTTTATGAGAGGTGGGCGACTGGGACCTGTTCACCTAGACAAAGGCCTCCGCGTCGCGACTGTCGATTTTGGGCAACAATGAAGCCCTAAGCTGATTCTAAAATGCGCACATTTTGTCGCCGATATAAGTAATGCATTGACAAAATTATAATGTGGATTTGTCTTCAGATGTCTTAGACTTGTTTAGCGAAACGGGGCAATGCCAATATCGGGTGAAAATAGATCTGTTTGATATAAACCAAAACCCGTTCCCTTTTGGATGTCTGGCTGGCTAGTGTTATAGTCTACAGTTTAAATCAAGCGCAATTTCTAAGCATGCATTTAAAAAAAAAAATATTTTCACTTGGTATTGAATTGTGTTAAAATGACATTCGCGTAATGACTTTTAATTTTAGGTGGAGAAAAGACCTGATGCCTTGAATAACTTTGATCGCCATAATGAATTCTGAAAAGAAATCAAAGAAGACCAAAAAAGGTCGCCCAGAAATATCGGCACCTTTAAATTTTGAACACCGTGTGCACACTGGATACGATCCTGTACAGGGCGGATTTGTTGGTCTGCCACAGCAATGGAGTGGGATTGTCGATCCCCAGTCATCCCGCCCAAAACCTATCATTGATCCTTCCACGATTACAAATTTTGATTTGGAGAAACAAAAGGTAAGTTGAGTTTTAAACGTAAAATAATTTAAAACATTCATTTTATGTATGGCTATTGTGCTATCTTTGTTTTACTTGTTTCTTTGACGTTGCCAACACCGTTTTATATTTGTAATAAAAACGTTAAAATTGGATTTGCATTTTTTAAAGGTATTAAGAAAAAAAATCTAAACAATTATCCATAAAAATGTCTGAAGAACAACAGGCGTGTTCATTATCGACATGTTATCATGAGGTGTTTGATAAGCGTCAAATATTAGCTTAGTTAATCATTGAGGTATCATAGACTTGTGATATGAAGGAAACATTTTGCACCTCATCGTCTTGCTATTATGATTATCCAGGGTGCATTTTATCGCAGAAAGATTTATGTCTAGAAGTTTTGCTTCGAGAGACTTTTCGGAAAAAAGTTAAGGCTATCCTTCTGAAGGAAAACTTTGCGAAAAACTTTCGATGCATGCTCTTTAAAGTAACTTTCGAAAGGATAAACTGAGACATAAAAGTATTTAAATGTGTTTGAGTCTGCTAAACATGATTATGTCAACAAATTTATGAATAATCATAAAATACCAAACCCGTATACCGAATTGGATAGTTGAACTGTTAAAAAGAGCAGCGGCAACAAAATGGTAGTGCCGGTAGTGTACGTTCGTAAGGTAAATTGTCAACTCTAACTCCAATGGTGGACAAACCGATTCGTGTATAAAATGACCGACTCGTATGAAAATGAAAATCAACTCGTAGAAAATATAGTTGACTTTGGGTCTAGGTCTTATAGCCAGTTGTCTACTTTTTAAATGTATATGAGTCGGTCATTTCGTCTAGACGAGTTTACTAAAATACCATTTTGAATGTTTTCCCTTTTCATCATTGTAGCATACGTGTGTTTATTAATGAAACAGTGAAGCTGCAAAAACTGCGAATATCACATAAATATCAGATACCACAGATAACAATTGCATGATTCAGGACTAAGATATTCTATTTCGCCCATGCGTTGCATTACTTACGTTTTGACATCACCACATAAAACATGATACCACAAAGACTGCTAAAACCATACACAAATAAAAGAAAAAAATGTAGATCCGTATGAATCACATGCGCATGCTCTTAGTATTAGTAATAAATATAAAGTGCACAAATTCAACTCGTTCAAGTGGAATTAGCTTTTGACATGCTGAATTTGAAATATTGAATTTATTCACATACTGATTATATACAGACCAATAGTATTAAGTGAGAAGGTCATAGTAAAAAATGAGTACCGGGGTAATCTCTCTCATATTCTTGCTTCAAACCGCGCATCCCTCGTTGCGTCGAGACCTTTGTTTGTTTTTATCAATAATTCAAACTGCTACGCGCGCACGCTCACTTCCAGCACTGCTCGTGGCGTGGAGAGAGAGTGATGACGGTGATTGATGCTGACAGACCAAGCGTGAACTCCAGTGGCCACAGATCCACATTTTCACTTTGCAGAAAAGAAAAGCATTCTGTATGCTGTGTTTTTCGTTGAGTTTTCTTTGCAGCGTTGGTATTTTGTTCATGCGGCCTTTTTGTAATGGAATGACTTTTGTATTTATTTGGGAGTGGTAACAGGTTGTTGCGTAGAAACAAAGAACAGTGATGTAATTGAATTTCGTTCAACATAGGCAAATTCGGCTGGGGTTGCTTGGTTCTTGTGGTTAGACGCCTAAAACTTGGTTTAAACATATACATCCAAATTGCTATTTATTGTTAACTTTCGAATTAAAGTGATAGGTTTTTGATGGCTCGAGAAGCTTTCATTATTCCCAAACCTTTAGTGACCAAGCGATATTTTCATTAGCATGCCGATAGCACTAGCTGCATTGATTCACCGATAGGTTCCTACTGATGTGCTACGGTCATTCTCATTGAGAAAAGATACGGGTTATTTGTGGAAGGATTCACACAATAACAAAAGCAGTTTCTTTCGCTTTGAGCAATTAATCTATTGGTTCATCCGAGGTATTGGACTGCGTAAACTTTGTATTGGTCTTTACGGGTTTTGTTTTCGTAATTGATCTCTTGGGAGGCGGTTGCTGTACGTTGTGGGTATTATTCCTTGTTTTTGCGAAACAAATATACTGGTGTATGAAACAACAAAATAACACGGGGCATAATGCACTTTCGTTGATATGCTTGTCTGGAAGGAGGAGCAGCAAACAGCATTTGAGCTCACTCCCCTGCTAATAACATATCTGATTTATGAAAGGGATCACCTTCGGATTATTACATCCACTCGATGATTTATTTTCTAGTTATGAAAATATTTCCCTCCAACTAGTAGATCAGCTTGTAATTTCTTCCTGTATTTGCTCCTGTATTGCCGACCTTGCGAACACGGAAGCAGCGATTCAAATGTCAGTTCGATTCCCATTTGCCGTTACGTTTTACCGTTACTTTCTGTCTCGCACCTAAA
>LQRL01171102.1:0-12257 GCA_001703475.1 Hydroides elegans | reverse complement strand
CCATCGTTCACACTGGGCACATTCCAAACGGACTACAGGGATTCGTGCGAGTGGGACATCATCAAGACCATTGCACAGCGAATCACGCCTTCGAATATATTCGTGCTCACCTATGAGATACATATGCAGGTACGGCTTCCTTTCTCACTTATTCTCCCTCCCCACCCTGGGCACATTCCAAACGGACTACCGGGACTCGTGCGAGTGGGACATTATCAAGACCATTGCACAGCGAATCACGCCTTCGAATATATCCGTGCTCACCTATGAGATACATATGCAGGTACGGCTTCCTTTCTCACTTATTCCCCCTCCCCATCCCCCACACTGGGCACATTCCAAACGGACTACAGGGACTCGTACGAGTGGGACATCATCAAGACTATTGCACAGCGCATTACGCCTTCCAATATATCCGTGCTCACCTATGAGATACATATGCAGGTATGGATATTGGGAGTTCATGTATGTGCTGCGATCATTTCCATTATGTAATACAATTGTATATATGAAGGATTTCAAAATCAATGAAATCCTCATTTTTCACTCTTAAACTCAAATGCTAACACAAAAAATGAGACATTCTTGGGGCCCAAGGTTGAAGGGTCTCTCTAGGTAGACTTCTTCATGACCTTAACTGAGAATCAAAGATTATCGTGCTTCAGTGGAATCGAATTTATATTGGTCAGTTCCACCTGTGATGATGACGATCGATAAACGTAATGTATTCATTTTTCTTCCATATATCGATATCTTATAGTTTTTGGGGTGTACTTAATTTATAAGTCAAGAATAGAACACATAACTTAGCAGAAAATAAATGGCAGATCTTTCAGAAAACAAATCAAAGAAATCATTAAGGTTACAATGAACAATGGTATGTTATTAGACATCGGGATTCAAATGCCATATTTGTTAATCAATTAGAAGGTACTGACAGTCTGCTATTGATATTGTCTTCATCCAGACTCTTATATTTGAAAGAAATTTAATCTTTCTATTTGTAAATGTTTTGGAAATTCAAATGGCAATTAATTGATATTTTGAAATATGATATGATTGAGATGATTCAGGCGTCGCATTTCAATTAATCAAATGGTCATTATACGGAAATTGAGTCTCATTACAAGAAGAACAAGTAGGGTCAGTGAAACTGACTAAGTCCCCCGCCGTCCCAATCCGTACAACGGCATTTTAAGTCGCACGACCGAGTTCCCTGGCTTATAACGAAACATACCCGACTATTTCATTCGAAGGCCTTTTCATATCTTGTGGAGAGTAAATCATCTTAGTTAAGTAAATTGTGATGAAATTCCTAATTTTTGACCAAGTCGTACGACCTCAATTGTGGTCGCACGACGAAACCAATACCCAGGTGCACAACTTCAATATATATTCTTTCATTTTAGAAAGTTTGATTCGATTCTACCCAGTAGTTTTGGAGTTCGGACGCGGAATAAAAACCCACCTGAAAAGTTGACGGACAGACAGACAGACAGACGGACAGACAGACGGACGGACCCGGATCCAATAGTCCCCCGCTACCGCGCTACGCGGCGGGCGGGGGACTAATAATCAGGAGACAGACGACATGGGTTGTCAAGATGACACAACAGCAATCGAAATATACACAATTGGTGAAAAATGAATTATTTTCAGCGTGTGACCGAAACGAGCTGTGCAGAATACCCAATGCTATATGTTTTTAGCAATTTTACATATCAACCTATTTATTTTCTGCGCACTTTTTTTTCTGATTGATGAATTCCCGCATTTTCATAAGAAGCCTATTAAGCATTATTCTATCATATATTTTCGTATCGTAATGTTGTTTTTTTTTAGTTGCAGCCCGACCCTGCCGTTCATTATTCTCTTTTCCTTCTTACCAATGAATTCCCGCATTTACAAAAACATTTTGATGAAGATAATTAAATTTGTTTTATTCTCCCAGCGCAAGATGGTGTTTTCGAGCTACATCCTGACCCTGTCGTTCATACCTCTCTCACACTAACACATGAATTCCCCATTATAAAGATATATCTATGCATTTTATTATATGTTTCTATCAGCGCAAGATGGTGTTTTCGAGCTACATCCTGACGCTGCCCTGCGTCTTCCTCGCAACCTTGACCCTCGTCGTCTTCTGCCTCCCGCCCGAGCGACCCGACCGCACCGGTTTAGGTATTTATTATTAATTGCTATATATTTGACTAGATAATGTTAGGCAGGGGTCATGTATTGCATCTAAATCCATAAATTCAAAAACATTGTGATACAAAAATTGATGAACGAACAGTTAAATTAATAATATACATATGTATGATCGTAGTTAAATCGGTTCGTCATTTTGTCATTAACTGATTAGACACGACATCGATCCCAGGTCTGTTGTATTAAGTAAAGAATCTCACAAGCTGAGGAAAACAATAGGTACGATTATCTTAATTCAATTGTAAATTTCTTCTTTGGCTGCAGCAATGAACATCTTCTCTAGTTTCCTCGTGCTGCTTCTCATTCTGGTTGAGGCCGCGCCTTCCTCAGCATCGTCCGTGCCCAAGCTAGGTGAGAAAGGGATTCAGGGGTGGTGTTACGTTTCCTTCTAAGGTTCTTCTAAGAATTCTTCTAAGCAAGAAGATTGGGGGAGGGGAAGGTTGCCCTCTAATAAGAGTGATAATAGGTCAAGATCTTAGCTGGATGTAGCGTAATCGGGATATTACTTACCATGTAGGACTTGTTCTTTTATCTGTAATAATTGTTGTTAACGAAAACGAAACAGGTCTTGATTTGGTCAGTAACTCTCTAAACAAATTGTGATCCACGTACCTACCTTTTATGATATAAACAAACACAAAGAGTTATATAACAAAAATATCATAATTAGAAAATGTTGATAAGGTTGATACTAAACACGATAAGGTAAAGACATTGAGTTGTTCATGCAATATTTCACAGGCATCTACTATTGCTTCAACATGGTGATCATCATGCTGTCGATATTCCTCTCTTCGCTCGTCGTCAACATTCATCGAACTGATACCAACTCGAGGCGCGTGCCCGCCTGGGCCAGATTGGTATGTCAGCTCGTTTTCTCTCTCTCTCCCTCTCTCTCTCTCTCTCTCTCTCTCTTTCTTTCTCTCTCTCTCTCTCTCTCTCTCTCTTTCTCTCTCTCTCTCTCACTCTATCTCTATCTCTCTTTTTCTCTCTCACACACACACTCTCTCTCGTTTTCTCTCTATATCTTTTTCTCTCTCTCTTCTCTCTCTCTCTCTCTCTCTCTCTCGTTTTTTTCTCCCTCTCTCCTTTCACTTTCTTATGCCACTATACTCTTATTCTTACAGTACTACATTGTATATCTATGTGTTATCCCTTATACCATTATGTTTCTCTTCGTCTTATTGTTCATGGTGAGGCTCACCTCACAATAACGTCTCTTCTTCAAAATTTTCAATACAGTTAATTCTTTGCTCTCTTTTTCCTTCTATCGTTCCCATTGTTATCCTGATTAATTTAGTTCTTACAATCTTCTTTATATCAAAATATTTCCTAAATACATTTCTTCAGGTCTTCATGAAAGGCGTTGCCCGTGTTTTGTTTCCGCAAAACTGGAGATTCGCTCAACAATCTCGTCGCAGTTCGATGCTTCAGGCCTTTGGCGATCACATGTACCTTCACAACGGTGTCGAAACAAAAATGAAACTCAAAGAGAAAGAATCCTTGTTATACGACGAAACGAAACACAACGAACGGAACTCAAAACGACAAGATTCCATTTTGACACAAATTAAAAATGGCGGTGGTGGTGTTTCCGGTGGAAGTGACGGACAGGATGTGAAGTTTGTAGAGGATATGCGCAGAGATTTGAAGCAGATCGAGACTTATATGAGTCGCCGGGTGAAGGAGGATAATCGCAAAAAGTTCATTGTTCGGGAATGGCGGGATTTGGCGAAAATACTCGATCGCTTGTTCTTCATTGTGTATCTCGTTGCGATTGTGTTGTCATTGATTTTCTTGTTTCCTACTCCTCGAATTCATTGATGGTAATTATATATTATCATATTTGCATTTCAATATTTTGTATCCTTTCATGCTTACATTTTAACTGTATTATGGCATGCATATGTATAAAAAAAATACATTGTAGCACAGGTTTGATTGGAAGAAAAACAAAAGGCAAAAAAAAAAAACTTTCCATGTGGTCAGGCCTTTAAGCTACATGTACATTCGCGTTCACTCGTAATATAGTTAATGTTTTTATGTTGTTGCATTTATGTGTTCATCTCGATTGATGATACACTAATTACCGTACAATAATACATTGATTTTCTTCACTTATAATCAGCCGTTGCATTTGGTTAAGCATAATTTGACATTTGTTTAAAACGACAACAGTTCGGTTGCTATGGTATTTTGAATTGCGAAACGGTTTAGATTCGATACGTACATTGTAGTTCTAGTCGTAAAAATATATATACATACGATATTTTTATTTAATGACATCAAAGCATCTCACTAGTTGTTCATCCAAAGGGGAATTCCTATATAGAATTACAGCTGGTTTGAACTTTTGATAAAGTTACTTTTAAGATCTTGTTTATAATTTCATCATTTGTTGGTTATTAAGTAAGAATTTAAGCTTTCTCGTGATTGATTGAAATTGCTTGCGTTTGTCTGATAAACTGTAATTTTTCAATAGTTATTTTTTTTCTATTTTATCAAAAGTTATTGTTCACCGTTGTCATGTCTCGGATCATTAAGTACAAACAGGAAACAAATTAAGTTCAAAAACCTTGAAATCAATATTTGAACTCTTTCAATATAGCTTCACATGCATCTTTGATTTTGAAATGCTGTCTTTATCATATAAAAGTTTTATTATACTTTTTGATAATCATGTATATAAACTACTAAATGATTTTTAAAAATAGATATGTGCATCAAGTATTAATCATATAAAATATGTATATTTTTTATTCAACTATTTGATTTGATTAAACTATTTTTACACTTCCTCACTTATCAACAATATGAAAAGCACATCTCGAGCTGTTCCTCAAAAAAGTGTTCCCACCAATTCCAGCTGGCCTAGAAATTTTGAGAAAAAGATTTCCGGTTTGGAGATTTGAGTTGTTTAAGAAACACTTTTTTCATATTTTTTTTATTTATTTTCTTAATTTTCGTAATAAGATGTGAGAATAAGTATTTCAAAATTGATTAAACTAGCACGCAATTTGTCCAATAAATTGTCATTTGCAGTATATGATAGGTAATTTTGTATTATTCCACATTTCAAGTTTAGCAAAAGGTGTTCCTTCCTGTTTCAAGATGGCTAGAAAAGGAGAGTAAAAAAAAAACTCAGCTGGCTTCGAAAAAATGAACCCGTTTTGCGAAATTCTAATGCTCAAAAAAGATTAAAGTGTTGCTGTCCTTATTTTAAAAGGTGTTTTAATGTGATTTTACCACTTTTTGAAAAATGTGTCGTGGGGTGCTCTTCATATATCATAAAACGTTCAACCGAATGCATTGTATCAGTATGAAGATATTTATTATTCCATAACTTTATTTCGTTTTCCCTTTTAACAGAAAATGTCGAAACTGAAATTGAAATTATATAGATTTTTCACGAATCATCAAATTTCGAACTTTATCAATCTCAACAATAGATATGTCTTGCATATCAACGAAAACGTATACAACAATCTTTAAATAATTTCATGGATACATAATAACATATTTGCACAATATGGTTATAAGAATAATTGTCCACGTTTCAATTACTGCATAATAAACGGTATTAGCTCTTTACAAAATCGAAAGAAAAAAAAACACAATGCATTTTAGAACCCGAACTCATATCTCCAGATCACTCATGCTTGTATTTTTGCTTCGATGACCCCCTTAAAAATCTACAAACACAACGACACAAGCCAGCAACAACTGTAATACATGCCATTAAAACCAATAGACAAACCGCCATCATATCAACCATCAAAAACTCAACAAGTGACAACACGTGACCCGATGACCGCAGGTGCTCTCCGCCATTTTTAATCACGTGCTCAATCCAATACACGACCTTGTCCTTTGTGGGAACGGGTTTCGAATGAAGCAGTGTTGACATACGACGAACATTCGCTTTAACCGAATCATTGTGGAGTAATGCGTATATAGTGTGAGTGAGATCTTTAGGGGTGAATGTCATGAGGTTAAGCCGTTCTCCCAAGCCTTTATGCTCCAATGATACGGCGTTACGTATATGGTCAATGGCAATCGGGAAACAGATCATGGGAACCCCGTGATACGCGGATTCCGTGAAGGATTTGGTTCCACAATGTGTGATGAAAAGGTTTAAGTTGGCGTGGCCGAGAATGTCGTTTTGTGGCATCCATGGTTTCACGATAACATTTTCAGGTAATTGACAGTTTTGCGGTGTCGTTTTGATACTCCATAAAACGGTAATGTTTTTATTTAAATGACGAAAAGCGTCACAGAATTTGAGAATCACGTTACGTGGTAAATTATCATATGCCGTGCCCATTGCCATATAGATCACCTTCTTGCCCGGCTTATTCAATATGTCTTCGTACTCCACTGACAATGCCTTTGATTCGGTTATAAACAAATCCCCAATATCCAACGTGTTACTCATACTCGGCACAGGTTCATACAACAGACTCTCCTGCATATTCATCAAAAGCAAGGCATCCTGCAAGATACTCAACGGCGTTTTTCGATCTCTCTCTGGCACATACGTGTCGATATAATACGTATCCAAAGCCATATAAGCCGCATTCAATTCGACAAAGCATCGCGCCATGAGATTCATCAACCGCTCACTGAAGGTCATTGGATTTGAAGTCGCAATTCCGATTGTAGGAATAACTGAGGGTAACAAGGGAACTCGGTAATACCAATAGACGATCGGTATACTTGCTGTGACAACAACAGGTACATTGAGTTTATATGGAACAGCTACGGAACACACACTTTCAAATGGATCCAGTATCACCAGGTCGTATTGGTTCTGTTTCAGTGTTTCGAATAGGTCGGTGTTACTAAGCAGCTTGGCGTATTCCAATTTAACATGCTGCATGCAGGTTTCATAACCATCCTTGGCGACATAAATATATTCAAAGAATCCCTTGTCGACGACTTTCACTATTTCGTGTAATATATGACCATAGCACAGAGTATCACGCCTTCTAACATATCCGTGCTCACGTATGAGATACATATGCAGGTACAGCTTCCTCTCTCACTTATTCCCCTTCCCCCACCCTAAGTCATCATTCCAAACGGACTACAGGGACTCGTACGAGTGGGACATCATCAAGATAATTGCACAGCGAATCACGCCTTCCAGCATATCCGTGCTCACCTATGAGATACATATGCAGGTACAGCTTCCTCTCTCACTTATTCCCCTTCCCCCACCCTAAGTCATCATTCCAAACGGACTACAGGGACTCGTACGAGTGGGGAATTATCAAGACCATAGCACAGCGAATCACGCCTTCCAACATATCCATGCTCACCTATGAGATACATATGCAGGTACGGCTTCCTTTCTCACTTATTCCCCATCCCCCACCCTGGGCACATTCCAAACGGACTACAGGGACTTGTACGAGTGGGGAATTATCAAGACCATAGCACAGCGAATCACGCCTTCGAATATATCCGTGCTCACCTATGAGATACATATGCAGGTACGGCTTCCTTTCTCACTTATTCCGCCTCCCCATCCCCCACCCTGGGCACATTCCAAACGGACTACAGGGACTCGTACGAGTGGGGAATTATCAAGACCATAGCACAGCGTATCACGCCTTCTAACATATCCGTGCTCACATATGAGATACATATGCAGGTACGGCTTCCTTTCTCACTTATTCCGCCTCCCCATCCCCCACCCTGGGCACATTCCAAACGGACTACAGGGACTCGTACGAGTGGGGAATTATCAAGACCATAACACAGCGAATCACGCCTTCTAATATATCCGTGCTCATCTATGAGATACATATGCAGGTATGGATATATGGAGTTCATATATGCATGTCCATTATATGATATATATTGAGAATTTCAATGAATCTTCAATGTATGCTCTATCATGTCTTGCAGAATTTTAATTCACGCTCACAAGTATGGAGGTAGGATAAACGGATATAGAAAGTACACGTATTTTATGGTATATATGTTTATGAAGGATTTTATGCATCATTTTGCCATCGAAGTCAGAATCATTTGAAGTATTTTCCAATTTATGAAAGCATACAAATAGGTAGACTTCCACATGACCTTAACTGAGTATCAAAGATTGTCATGCTTCAATGAAATCAATTTCATATTGGTCAGTTCAAATCTATCTGTGATGGTGATTGATAAAAAGTAATGTATTTATTTTCGGTTGTAATCAATTCATTAGTCAGAATAGTACATATGATTTTGCCGAAAATGAATGTCAGATCTTTAAAAAAAGACTTAATAAAAGCTACAATGAACAATAGTATAATTATTAGATATTGGGATCTAAATACCATATTTGTTAATCAATTGGAAAGAAATGGTAGTCTTCCTTTGATAATGTCGTCGTCCAGACTTATATATTTCGTAAGAAATTGATTCTTTCTATTTGTAAATGTTTTGGAAATTCAAATGGCAATTAATTGATCTTTTGAAATATGATATGATTGAGATGATTCAAGCGTCGTATTTCAATTAACCGTATGGTCATTATACGTAAATTGAGTCTCATTACAAGAAGAAAAATCAGGAAACAGAAGACATGGGCTGACAAGATGACACAACAGCAATCAGAAGATACACAATTGGTTTAAGATGAATTATCTTCACAAGAGTACCCAACGAAAGATTTTTAGAAGTGCGTCTAATATGACTTATTTTGTTTTGAAACGAATTCATTTGCAGCTTAAATTGATGAAATATTATTCTTTGTTTGCCAGCCAGGAAAGCCAGAAAATCGTTGCCAGCAAAACGCTGCCAGCAAAAATAGAAACCCTTCAATGTTTCAGCCCATCTGAAAGTTCACCAAAATTAGTGTATTCACATGTTTTGGCCCTAATCTGCTCAAAACTGAGTTAATTTCATGTATTAATGTACACTTGCATGGTTTTACCCCACCCCTTATTTTCCGTAATCCCCTAGACTTAATCCCCACACGGGTTAGTTTTAAAATATTAACCGCTCTCAGCGGTTAATATTTTAAAACTAACCCGTCCCGCAACGAGGTCAGAATGGACAGATCTGGAATGTAAAGAGCCTGAGCGTGTGACACATGATAGCTCAGTTAAAAGTGACATATTAATCAATAAAAGGAAAACAAACATATGTTAATATGATCCTAGGGCCAGGCCACATTGTGACCTTTTTTGAGATTTTCGCCCTTTATCAACTATATTTTCCGATAAAACCCTCAATGGAAAACTCAAAAACGCACTATAACGCTCGTTGCGATTTTAACGCTAGTCGCAATTTCGGGTTTCCCATAAGGAATACATAGGAAACACTTTAAGTAATGGTGCGTTCTGCGACCCTTTGCTTATGTCTGCGGAATTGGATTTGGTATAAAATAAAGCAATCTCAGCGGTAAGAATTCCACTGGAATTTTCTATATTTTACACCAGTGTCAATTCCCCAGACGCAGACGCAAAGGGCAGTTGAACGCAAAATTATTCTCAGAAATAGCATAATTGAATATAACGTTTATGTTTTATTTATCAACTGTCAAGACGTAACTTTTGTGCCTGAAAACAAAATATGTTTGATCTAGGACCACATGACGTTTTCAGGTCGTCCCTTTACGCTCATATAGCTCCAAATAAGAATGTTCTCTCGACATTTCATTATGGAAAACTCAAAATCGCACTATAACGCTCGTTGTATTATATTTCGAGACGTCGTTTACTCTAATATAAAAACGTCAAACTTTTTTTATGCGACAATCATTGGACATCAATCATATAACCCAAAAGGAATTCACAAGAAAATGAACGTAAGTTTACTTTAAAAATCAATATTCTTACAAATTTTAAACTGTCGTTGCCAAAATAAAAGAAAATATATAACAAATATGAATGAATTTACCTTGGATTTTACGCGAATTTGCAAATGGAGAACTATCCTTCCTTTATCTTTTTCTGAATGAAAATGAAACTAAAAGTCTTGTCATTCTCCTATGTTATGATTGAATCATTAAAATTTAATCCCTATAGATTTATATTTGACATTCCAATCAATCAATGTCAACCGTTAACGGGATACATGCAAAATTCAACTATTCACCCATTCGATAATTTCACTATATCTCTATTTTTTTATCTCAATTTAATTTTTCGTTTTTTTTTTGTGTGTGTGTGTTTTTTTTTGTCAAAATTAGTTGGTATTAGAAAGAAAAAGTTTGTACAGGAAGTGTACATTAAACTCGATAATGAACTCGATATGTTGATTCTGTATAAAATTAACCCATAATCTAGTTTGTGACTTTTGCAGAAAACCCCTCGACGCTACGCGTCTCGTGGTTTTCTGCAAAAGTCACAAACTAGATTATAGGTTAATTTTATACAGAATCAACATATCTCGTTCATTATCTCTCATATAATTGCATTTTACGGGCATCATTTCCTGATACAAAACAAAAAGGGAATTTAAATATCTATTCTATTCTGTGAAAACGCCAGCAAGGAAGATATCCCAGCAGAATAGATATTTCACCGAATAAATCGCTGGGTACTCCTGTCTTCAGCGTGTGACCGAAACGAGATGCACAGAATATCCAATGTTTTTACCAATTTTACATATCAACCTGTTTATTTTCTGCGCACTTCTCGTTCTGATCGAAGAATTCCCACATCTTCCCAAAGAAGCCTATCAAGCATTATTTTATGATAAAGTTTGGTTGCTTAATGATTTTTTACCTACATCCCGACCCTACCGTTCATATTTCTCTTTCTTTCTTACCAATATATTTCCGCATTAACAATAACATATTAATAAATCTATTTGGTTTTTTCCCAGCGCAAGATGGTGTTTTCGAGCTACATCCTGACCTTGCCCTGTGTTTTCCTCGCAACCTTGACCCTCGTCGTCTTCTGCCTCCCGCCCGAGCGACCCGACCGCACCGGGCTAGGTATGTATTATTAATCGGCAAAGAAAAGCGAAGCTTTTCTTTTGCCATTATACAACGGGAACATTTTTTTTGTTTATGACAATGCGTTTTTGAAAACAGAAATAATACTATGGGCTCGCGAATTCAAAATGGCGGACCATGGGGAGATTTCTGGGGTACTACAGTACCCTAATGATTTTAATCACGTCGCAATTTTCACGAAAGAATTTAATTTAATTTCAAAACCGAATAAGACGCTTTTCAATATACAAATATTTGATTAATAGTTCAGGAAAGTGCAAAGTTAATGAGTAAACGGTACTTTTGTAATAAAGAACACAGTTTGCTTGGTAACAACGCTTGACGCAATATTTAGCAGCGCAAAACAATTGTTACGTCATAAATTTAGCAAGTGCTAGGTAAAGTGTGACGTGTTAAATTGTAGTTAGTTACAAACGTTTTTATTGGCTTAAAATTTGTATATGCAAATTTTGTTCACTTGCATTTAGCGCTACTTCCGCTTTTCAAGTCCGGTCATGGAAACCGAAATAATTCTCAATAAACTCGACGAATTAGGTACGGAGGTAAAAGAAATGAGAAGACATTTAAGAGATGTATCTGATAAAGTAACTGAACTCGAAAACGATCCAGGAAAAGTTAAAACTGATGAAGGAAACAAGGATCAAAGTGATACTAAGTCAAAAACACGTGGCTTCTCGAACATTCATTATGGACTTGATTCAGAAAGTGACAACATTCACTACGGTCATAGACCCCCAAACCCAGAAGATTTAGATCTTTCTAGTTTGGATATCCAAGGGGAGTTTCGCTGCATTCAAGATGCAAACAGCCGTGTAGTTCTCCCACCGGAAATAAAACTCAGTATCCAACATTCTGGAATAAAATCTGAAGACCGCCCGAAACTGCGGTCATTGTCGCGCTGTGCTCAGTTTTCAGAAACGGCTCTGAAAATATTATCTGACAATGCTCCTATGACAGCCGATAAAAGAGCTCAACTCATCACAATCTTAACTGCGCAACAGGAGTATCTCAAAGGTGAATACACAAACATTTTAGTAAAGAACACTTTCAACACCGAAACGGCCAGTTTTTTCCAACATCTACAAAC